>JACCPG010003379.1:0-33077 GCA_016069955.1 Drepana arcuata | reverse complement strand
CTTTAGGTGCCAACGTGACAGATGGCGAGTCCATCGCCGTTACTCAAGCACGACTATACATACGCCTTTGAATTGCTTCTCAGACGTATGCAGGTTTCCTCACGATGTTTTCCTTCACCGTAAAGCTCGTGGTGTGACTAATCGCTGTGCTTAAGTTCAGAAAAAACTCATTGGTACAGTCGGGATTCGAACTTGCGATCTTTGTGTCGCAGGCAACTGCTCGAACCGCTCGGCCACCACGGTTATTTATTTATTATTCGGAATAAGCAACTTTGAATATAAGGTAACCGACGCAGCTACAGTACATAGTAATAATATATTATTCAATATATCCTTACAAGGGTCCCCGAAGTGGTAGCCAGAGGTGTATAGAGTATAAATATACTCTATACACCTCTGGCTACCACTTAGGTGCCAACGTGACAGATGGCGAGTCCATCGCCGTTACTCAAGCACGACTATACATACGCCTTTGAATTTCTTCTCAGACGTATGCAGGTTTCCTCTCGATGTTTTCCTTCACCGTAAAGCTCGTGGGACTAATCACTGTACTTAAGTTCAGAAACACTCATTGCTGCACTCGGGACTCGAAACAGTCTGCCTTCAGGGCTTAGTACGTAGTAATGGTTCTTAATTATTTTTCCATTTATTTATCGTTGATAGATTACAATTAGTCGTTTGAGAGAGTGGTTAGTCAGGACATATGCAATTGTGTGTGTGCAGAGTACCCCAGCAAGACGTACTCTGACGTGACGCTGCCGGCCCCCGCCGCGGCCCCCGGGGCCTGCCGCCCGGCCTCGGCCTCGCAGCTGGTGCGCCGCCAGCTGCAGCTGGGCCCCCACCACAAGCGGAGGCTCAGCCTGCGGTGTCAGTACCCACACATATTACATTCCTACCGAGATTAATTACGGTATCCCACTAATATTATAAACTAGCTTTTGCCCGCGGCTTCGCCTGCGTGGAGTTCGAAAGAGTAGCTTTTGTATTTTCCCGCTAGAATCGGTTCAGCCGTTATGCCGTGAACGAGCAACATAATTTATAATATCAGAACTACATTTTTCCGGATTCAAATGTAGCCAATGTCCTAATCCTGAGCGTTCTCAGGAGACTCCTTTGGAACCGCCCAGTATGAGACCTGTGTGGGTCCAAGGTATCGGGATGGATTCTCCACTTTTACAGTAAAAGCGTTCGCGGAAGGTAACTCCCAAGCCAGACCTGTTTGCTTCACAGGTGCGCTTGTAGAGGCGAGTATTGTAGAAAGTGAATCGTGAGATATGTTGCAGACATGCACCGCAATAAGACCAGCCCGGAGCGCGTGTCCATGTTGGTGTACGAGCCCACGAAGCAGCCGCAGCGCCACCTCGACAAGGGCGACTTCCAACACTCTGCCACTACGAACTAAAGGTATATGTAGTGCAGTGTCGTAGCTAGCTCCGTCGTCAGGGCCGCAATGGGCAGAAGCCGATGGAAGCAAATAATTCACTCCAAGTGTGGACCACTTTTTGATGACCACGATCCTCAGTCATGAGGGAACGACAAAAGAGAGAGAGAGTCGTAGCTAGGTAACCAAAGGCCCTGAGCCGAAATATATACTAAATCGTTTGTTCCGCATTCGACGTACCTAAACCAGATTTGTCATAGATGATGAGATGTGGACTAAGCAAAAGAGGTGTAAGTCTAGAGAGAACTGGCTTTCTATATTCTCTACCCACCCCGTTTGGGACTCGGCGTGATGATATGTATGACTCCAGATTTGACGTATGTACTCCGGATTCGTCGTAATACAGTCGACTCGATAATAAAATTCCTCACGCCATCCCATACATGAGGATCCCCGAAGGGGTAGGCAGAGGTGTATAGGTAATACGCCAGAGATATATGAGGTGCCAACTCGATAGATGGCGAATCCATCGCCGTCACTCAAGCACGTCTTTTAGGGTCGGCAACGCGCGAGTGATACCCCTGGTGTTGCAAGCGTCCATAGGCGGCGGTAACCGCTTAACGTAACATGCCTTTCTTTATTTTTACAGTCACACCCTCGTTCACGCCAATTGCTTGGCGAATGTCTTCATATAATAATTTTAATGTTTCTTGTTTTAGCTGTCAATGGAATCCACAAAGGCGGATGAATAATGCGAAGCATATATAACTTATCACGTTAACGGGCGAATTTAAATTGTATAACGGTGATATTTTGAATATTACAGGAAGGAAATTATTGTAGTCTTACAATGTTGCCACAGTCTAATTCAGTGTAAAACTGCCAAAATTGTCTTGTAATTGCAAGGAATATAGTAGTAACCGGTCTTATGGGAACTTCTGCGCTAGCAGTATGACTATGAGCGCTGTACCTTTTTCTGCCAACACCTAAGTTCTATAACCTCGTAGTTAATTAAGAACGTCACTTCATAAATAAGTGTAATTTGAATGTGATGTTCTGTGGAGTCTGCCCCATTGTAACAGGTCCAACGAGAAATATTGTTAGTAATTTGTTTAAGAGCTGGGCTCTTGTCTCTGATGCAGTCTGAGACAAGACTTATACTTAATTAATTAATTAAATATTCAATGGTCTGGCATTCTAAATGTCGTTGTATAATAAAAAATAATAATATATATACTCACGCCGTCCCACAAGGGTCCCGGAATGGGTAGGCAGAGGTGTATAGGTGGTACCCACACACCCGCCAGAGATATATTTTAGGTGCCAACGTGACAGATGGCGAGTCAATCGCTGTTGCTCAAGCGAAATACAGTGTTATTTATTGTATTTTCATGCCTTCCCATACACCGTCGTAGGTACTTAAGCGTCAGAATATGAGAAGAAATTTAAGGACATATAGTCGTGTTTGAAGGACGGCGATGGACTTGCCATCTGTCACGCTAAAGATGTCTCTGACAGAAATACGTTATGTTAAACCTCTACCTACCCCTTGGGTGATCCTTGTGGGAAGCTGTGAAGGTATTATTGTATACTAGCTGTGCCCGCGACTTCGTCGACGTAGACAGCTTTTTTACTTTTCGTAAAAAAAACTTTTTTTTTCAACAAAAAGTATCCTATGTTACTTCTAATACCTCCGAGAATATGTGTACAAAGTTTTATGACGATCGGTTAAGTAGTTTTTACGTGAAAGCGTAACAAACAAACTTACATTCACATTTATAATATTAGTAAGATAGAAAAAAATACAGGGTATAACTTTTTAATCTTAACTGATTTCATACCAAAAGGCCCCTATTCTACTATGAATTGCTAAAAAAAAACTTATTAATCACCCCAATAAAATGATTAGGCAATATTGTCGACGGAGAACCACAAATAAGAATAGGTTATAACAAAATAGAGCCTCTATTTTTCTTTGTCGTATTCGTGTTAATGAGTACATTTGATGTTTATTTAACACTGTACCCAGGGCTGTCACCTACAAGCAGGGGGCATCATAATTTTAAGAGCTCTTGTTGGCGTCTCTTATTCAATTCCTGCAATCTGTCATTTCCACTATCAATATTGTACTCTTAATATACGTGCAAACATAAATGTATGTATAATATGTAATTTGTGAGGATTTTAGTTACACAGAAAATTTCATTGAAATCGGTGCAACCGTTTACGATTCTATAAAGGACATGCAGGCAAACATTAATGTATATATATATATATATATATATATATATATATATATATATATATATATATATAAAGCCGTGGTGGTCCAGTGGTTCGAGCAGGTGCCTGCGACGCGAAGGTCGCAAGTTCGAATCCCGACTTACCCGGTACCGAGTTTTTCTGAACTTAAGTACAGTGATTAGTCACACCACGAGCTTTACGGTGAAGGAAAACATCGAGAGGAAACCTGCATACGTCTGAGAAGAAATTCAAAGGCGTATGTATAGTCGTGCTGGAATAACGGCGACTCGCCATCTGTCACGTTGGCACCTAATATACCTCCGGCGGAAAGTGGGTGTATGGGTATTACCTATACACCTCTGCCTACCCTTTCGGGGACCCTTGTGGGAAGGCGTGAGAATATATATATAGATTTCTTCTGTGCATGTATGTCACTGGACTCCTAAACGAGTGGACCGATTTAATTGAAATTTTCTGTCTTCAGGTGGATTAAAAAATGGTTTAGATACGTAATGAGGTGGCGCTGCAATCGTATTTTTCTCCCGAGCGAAGCTGGTCGGGACAACTAGTTAATTATAAAAATATTACAGCAATTGCCTTATTTTCTGAGACAACATGTATATAGTCCACTGTATCGCCCCAGATGCAAATACATAGTTTAATTTCGTACAAATAAATTGCCAACTAACGATAACGTTGGCATTTATGTTCTTTTAAGCAAGTCATTAATTTTAGAGGTTATTAAAGGAAATATATAGTTTAGTTTTGTACTTTGTGTACTGCGAGGTAATAAAGTTATGTTACTAATATGTGGTGTGTGATTTTTAAACCTGGTTTTTCCTGTATTGACGTCTTTAAGAGCATTAGCGTGTTACTGCCGTCATCATTTATGCTAAGGGACGTGATTTATGACGTTTATGAACGTCTAGAAGCGTGTAGAGTTCAATGATTGAACTAGGTTTCTAAGTAGGCACTTGGGGAAGTGGGATTGTTATATTGTATTGGCAGCAGAGCGGTTAGTCCCATTACGCTGCCGACACAGTATAACTCTCCGAACAGTTGCAACGCGCAAGTGATACTTTGGTAGCCGCTTTCCATCAGGTCTGTTGTATACAATAAATTTGTGTGGAAATGTAAAAAAAACCTACCAATAAAATGCAGTATATGAACGCGCTTATCTCAAGAACCCTCCTAATCTGTTCGGTTCTGATTATTATATTAAGGAAGGCACTCTTCTGGAAGGATATTATTATATGCTATAGGCTAGCGGTCCGTCCCGGCTCCGCACGGGTGGACATGGTTTAATAAAAAAAAATAGCAAAAAATTTAAAAAATAGAAAAATTCTTTCACCGTTGGAAAGCTACATTCACCCTGAGTGGCATAGGCCATATTTTATTTATTAAAAAAATCTTATGTCCACCCGTGCGAAGCCGGGACGGACCGCTAGTATGCATATAAAGACCGGCAAGTTACTACATACTACCTTAAGGAGCAAATTTACCGCGAGTGGAACCAGGGGCTGAGCTAGTCAATAATACACAGGAATGGTAGAGAACATTTATTCGTATATTCATAATATTTAGAACATGGCATGTAAGTTGCGACTTGTACAAAATACACAACGTACAAACTACTGTTGTGTATGTTTCGTAAGGAGTTTCTGAATTGAGGTCGGGCTCAATTTAGACACAAGGCATTTGGCAGAACATGGTTTTTTATTACGTTTACTAAAACACGGAACATAAAGCATTAATATGACATGCAATATTCTATAATTGTACATCGATACCTTACCCATGGCGAGTTTTAATAGTGAGTATAAAATTTTACTAAAATTAAAAAATAAATCATTGGAATATACCACCGCGGTTGGAACCTCATACATCGGGGCTCAAACCACTATGACTCCACTGGGGTATATAATATTGCAAATAATTTCTTAAAACTCGCCACAGATTACAAATGGCAGCACAAAAAAGGTGAACCAATTTATTATCAGGCTACATTACAAAACTGCCGCGGTATGAGATCCAACACATATTTAATATAATTATCATAATAAATGTATCCTCACGCCTTCCCTCAAAGGTCTCCAAAGGGGTAGGCAGAGGTGTATAGGTAATACCCACACATTATCATAATAAATGCTACGAATATTTACAGATTTACAAAAAGTTTTTATATTTATATATAATTAAGTATACATTTATAAATAAAGGAGATAAATTAGAACACGATATATATATATTTTTTTATCTTATCTGTTAATAACTGAGTATCTTTTGTAAAAATTGCACAGAGAATAAATGTAAAAGAAAAGTGCAAGAAAACTCCGTCTTACTGTTCCAGACTCACTATACACCAAAATGAGCACAGGCATAATAGAGCGAGAGACATTAAATTTTTTCTCATGCCCAGCCCAGCTCCCGAACTAGAAACGTTCTGAACCGAGGAGGTGTCCTTAGTTGTTTGCTGAGCGCCTTAAAAGTGCCTGCCTGGAGGCCTTGGTCTTGCCATTTAATGGAACTAGTAAAAGTCCAACTTTGGTAGTCGACAGCCATGAGGCTGTAAAATGATTGATACAAAACGTATGTATAACTAGCTATGCCTGCGACTTCGTTCTCGTTGAACACTGACTTTGGCCAGCACTGTTGTGGTAAACTTCAGTTGATACATCCAAAAGGAACCAAAAGATATAATTTTGGATACATCTTTTGGTTCCTTTTGGAAACCACATCTAAATCGGATAAGCCGGATAATTCTAACAATAATTGTTTTGGGTGCTACTTGCATTGATAAAGGTCCCAATCATATTTTTTTATATTGTGTTGGCAGCAGAGGGATTTTTATTTTTTTATACAGCAAGAGTGGCAAACAAGCATACGGCCCATCTGATGGGAAACGGTTACCACAGCCTATTTACGCTCACGATACCGAAGTATCACTTGCGTGTTGCCACTCTGTGTTCGGAGAGTTATAATAATAATATAATAATAATATTCTTTATTGTACACACACACATACAGACAAATAGAATGACAAAAAGACAGAGAATAACATGTAATAGGCACAATAGGCGGCCTTATCGCAAAAGCGATCTCTTCCAGGCAACCAAGTGAAGAGAGAAAAAGAAATAGAGATAAAAGGTAGGTGTGATAGTTGAGCGGATGAAATATACATATTTACTATAATATACATATACTAAGCAATCTAAATAAATAAATACGAAACATATACCTATTTTATACACATACAATAACATATACATAAATATACTTACATATGTATAATTTATAAAGAAAAATAGTATTCGAATAAAAGTTTCTTGAAGGAATTCAATGATTCTGCCAGTCTGATGTTCTGGGGCAGCGAGTTCCATAGACGGACAGCTTGCACAGTGAAGGACTTGGAATACGAAGAAGAGGTAAAGGTAGGAGTTTTAAGGATAAGTTCCCTGGTTTTACGGAGTAGGTGCAGGTTGGAAAAAAGAAATTCAAAGCGTTCCTGAAGGTATATGGGGGCTCTAGGATCAAACAAAGTTTTGTAAAGAAGTGATAGGATATGTGCATTCCGGCGAAGTCGGATGGGTAGCCACTTGAGCTTACGGCGAAATTCAGTAATGTGGTCATATTTGCGTAACCCAAATACGAACCGTATGCAAAAATTTTGAAGGCGCTCAAGTTTATTAAGTTGCTCCTCAGTAAGGTCAAGATAGCTGACGTCAGCATAGTCAAGGATAGGAAGAGTAATGCTTGGGATAGCGCAATTTTAGCGTCTATAGGCAAGAAATTACGCAGGCGTCTAAGGGACCCCGCGGCAGCAAACATCTTCCGACTAACCTCTGCAACCTGAGGTGCCCAAGATAAAGTTTTGTCAAGAAGAATACCAAGATCCTTGACGACATCGCTAAAGGGTATTGTAACACTGTCAAAAAAGATAGGCGGCGTCCGTTCCCACTCCACCTGGGCCATCAGTCTACTTGAACCAATAATTATGGACTGAGATTTTGCAGGATTTACTAAGAGCCCATAATTCCTGCTCCAGTCAGATATTAAATCCAGATCCATATTGGTAGCTCTGATAGCACAGGGGAGAGAAGAAAGAGACGCTTGTGTGTAAATCTGGAGATCGTCTGCATATAGGTGGTAAGATGAAGTGATATTGAGAGTGATAGATTTAATAAATATTGAGAAAAGAAGTGGAGATAAGACGCCACCTTGTGGGACGCCTGCAGACGTAAAACACCAAGACGATATTCTATCATCCAGGCGTATACGCTGCCTGCGTCCGAACAAGTAACTTCGAAACCAGTCAATTACCGTTGGAGATACGTTAAGGGAACCTAGTATGGCAAGCAGTATGTCGAAATCGACGGTGTTAAATGCGTTGCTGAAATCGAGCAGCGTCAGGATTGTCAGCTGTGATTTTTCCATGCCAGCACGTATGTCATCAGTGACTTTAACCAAGGCCGTAGTGGTACTATGGCCTGGTTGGAAGCCAGATTGGAAGGGATTGAGGAGGTTATGTTGTGCCAAGTGCGTACTTAACTGTTTGTAAACTAGTTTTTCCAACACCTTGGACAGGAAAGGTAGGATAGAAATAGGTCGATATTCGGAAAAAGATAAAGGGTTATTTTTTTTGGGAAGTGGAATAATTTGTGCATCCTTCCAGAGAGTTGGAAAGGAGCTGGAGGAGATGGAAGAATTGAAGATATGGGAGATAATAGGAGTGAGGAAATCTAAAAGAGGAAGGATCATTTTACGGCTGATATCGTCACATCCGACAGCGTTGGAGGCGATGGAAGATATTTCCTTCTTAACGTCACAATCAGTAAATTGACTAAATGAAAAAGTTGGACTCATGGGAGTTGAAGAACCTGAGACGTGGCTTAGCGTGTTAGTTTTAGTAGCAGCATCAAAATGTGCTACCGAAGAGAAATGGAGGTTTAAGGCATCTAAGTCCAAATTATTTGAGGTGGAAACATGTTTTTGCTTACCGACTCCCAGAGTCCGCAAGAACTTCCAAACGTTAGCTGGAGTACTGTCTTCAATAGATTTATGAATATGGCGTCGTTGGGCGTCCCTACACACCCTATTGCAGAGATTCCTGATCTGCCTATATTTCTCCCGATATTTATCAGGATTCGCCTTATATTTAGCTTAGCTTTATATTTAGCTATTAGTGTGTTAGCAGCATAAGGTTTAATCTCTCTGCTTCCAACAATGTAACAATCCTCCCCCTCCCCAAGGAGCTCATTACTGGAGACCTTATTCACCACGTAGGAACACAACACAATACATTGTGTTATTTGGCTACGGACTTCTATAAGGTGGAGGTCCTGCCCCAGTCGGGCAGCTCCAAATTCGAACGGGAAACCAGTTATGCCCTACCTCTCTTGATTGGTCGCATTATGCTGCCAAAACAGTATAACTCTGCGAACACAGTGCGCGTAAGTGATACTTCGGTACCGTGAGCGTAAATAGGCTACGGTAAACGTTGTTGTATAAAGAAGACAATAAATTATGATAGTTACAGCGGAATCCTTTTAGTCTAAGATCCGACCTAAGTCGACCTTCACCGAGCTGATAATAGAACGAAACATATTTTATCGTGAATTTAGTATATTAGAAGACATATAAAAAATGGGTTGGCTAAAAAAATCCTGGACTAGATGGAGATAGAGAATCCTGGAATAGACTATTTTTAATTATTTAAAAAAAAATATTTTTAAATTAAATGTTGCAACATTTGTTTACTATATGAAGGGTAGTAGAGGTACCTCTACCCTCCATAGTTTACACACCGAGGATCTCTCTGTCACACATTTCCAAGCGCGTTGAAATTTAAATCTTTAAAATCCGCAAACCTCTAATAGGACCGGAATTTTTGCAGACAACCCTATATCAACGTATTTGCAATAAAACAGCGCTTATGACGATATAATTTTTTTTTAATTATCCTGATGATGTAATTTAATTAAAAGTCATAATATTTTGAAAAATAATTAAAAATAGTCTGTCCAGGATTTTTTTAGCCAACACATTTTTAATATGTTTTCTAATATACTAAATTCATGATAAAATATGTTTCGTTCTATTATCAGCTCGGTGAAGGTCGACTTAGGTCGGATCTTCTACTATTTGTAGCAGACATTGTAGGAAAATTACCAAATAACTACGTGAACTTTTACCGCTCGAGAAATTAGTGTTGGTATTAGGTATTAACTAGCGATACATTTGCTTCCTTTAGGTACTGCTAGCACAGGGATCTTTTCTGCACTGTACATAGGATGGTATCTATAAACATTTATATATATCTATAATAAGGATATAGCCTTACTAATATTATAAACGTGAATGTAAGTTTGTTTGTTACGCTTTCACGTAAAAACTACTTAACCGATCATCATAAAACTTTGTACACATATTCTCGGAGCTATTAGAAGTAACATAGGATACTTTTTTTTGAAAAAAAAGTTTTTTTTACGAAAGATAAAAAAGCTGTCTACGCCGACGAAGTCGCGGGCACAGCTAGTAATATTATAAAGTGTAAAGATTTTATTGTTTGCTTGTTTGTATTGAAAATACTCCGAAACTGCTGGACCGATTTGAAAAATTCTTTCACCATTGGAAAGCTACATTCACCCTGAGTGACATAGGCTATATTTTCTTTTATAAAAAAAAACCTCATATCCACCGGTGGGAAGCCGGGACGGACCACTAGTGTAGAAATAATAAAGTATTTATATACATGCATTATAATCATAAAAACTAAAATAGTAGTAGTTACCTTACACTCTAAGTATATAAAAAAAGGAACAATATTTATATCCTCATCCAAGTTTACCAGGTATAAGTCGAGACGCATTTTTGTCTAAAACTACATAAAAAAAGAAAAAAAATATATCCCAAATAATATTAAGAGTGTATACCTCACTAAGATACCATTCTGCGTAGACATACCTCATTACATTGTATTATAAATGCGAGTTTGAGTTTGTTTGTTACTCTTACACATCGTTACTCTCTCTTCTCTCGCGTTTGCTATATCCCTTTCCCGCTGCCGTGTAGAGTGAGACAGAGACACAGTTGTTACCAAAGAGTTTATATAAGCAACTATAAACTTATATAAACTCTTTGGTTGTTACCAATGCAAGTATGAGAGGATGGAGTTCTTCAAGAAGGGTGTGAAAAGATTCCTGCAGGGTCAGCAAAGCGCAAGCAAAAAAATCTTACCAAGCAGGCTTGTTTGCTATATTATTATTATTATTAGTACTACGTATATAAAAATAACATTGTCTAATTAAATAAAAATTGAGTCTACAATAATAAATATACTGAGAATAATCAGCCTTAATTTTATATAAGACCTAACTAAAATCCTTCTAATTAATAACAAAATACCTATACTTTGACAGTTCTAATTCAATGAGTACGAAATAAAATGTTTCATAGACATCCTTACAACGGAACAGAAGTACAGTTTTCGTGCACTTTGTGTGCGCGGGAGTACAGATAGTGCCATCCACGAAGACGCGCCCCAACGTTTTCTAGTCGAGGGGGTCGCGAAATGCGGGGAGTATGACCCGAGTCTATTAATTGTAGTGTGCGTGGGCACTCATAGGTAATCAGTGTGTACCGACAATACTCAAACATGAGTGGAAGGTTGCACACTTACACTATAAACTATAGAGAAGAATGAAGAATAGTAGGGCGAGTCTTCTTGGATGGCACTCTATACATGTTAGACATTGCGTTTAGAAACTGGAGCAGTTTGTCTCAATTTGTGGCCACAATAGTTGCAAGCAAATAAAACCTTATAAACCTTATTTTCGCATAGAAATCTGCCGTTAGGGGGCGTCCATATATTACGTGAGGTTTTTATTTAATTTTCTGGTCCTCCCTCCCCCTGGTGAGATGTCGTGAAATTTTATTCAACCCCCTCTCCCAACCCCCAATCTCACGTGAGATTTTTCTAAATGTGGATTTCTTACGTAAACGCTCAGCGCGTAAGTTCTCGTTCATCGAGTCGCGCGTTCGGCTGACAGTGGCGCGACGGAAAACAATGGACGGGCTACACTGCACCGCAAATTGAGATTAAATTGAGCTTATTATCTTAAGTATGTACAATCTGGATTAAATGGACCAAAATAGTATAATTTTTTTTTGTTTTAATCAGAAAAAAAAATGCGTGATATTTTCCGAGACACCCCCTCTTTCCAACGTAAGATTAGATGAGATTTGACTCGACCTCCCCCCCTTAAACATCTCACGTAATTTAAGGACGCCCCCTTACATAAAGTTACACACGTAGTTTGTAATTTATCTTTCATTTTTCTATCTTGTTAATATTAAAGATTTTCAAAAAAATCCTATAAACCGTGTTTAAAAGTGAGTATTTTTATTGCATCGTCGTGAGTATAACTATAATAATATAATTGCATAACTATAATTTCTAGAAGACAACTTTTCTATTTCCTGAGACATTATTTACAGTGACTCGACTGACAAGAGACCAAGTATAGTGTCTATGGTCTGTGACTGTCAATGTCATGTTACTGTCAGACTAGCATTTTTATAAAAACTGTGAACACAAGAGAAACAGTCTTTTAAGAACACAAACGACAATTTCTAAGTTAGTTGTCACTATCATTTATTTTGTGATTAAGTATTCTTTCAGTGCCCAGCATTGGAATTCCGTTACAGTAACAGTTATAAGTATTCCAGATTATATAAGTCATTCGGAGATTAGCTTGTGCCACCTTTAAACTTAGGGCGGGCGACTACTAAACAACTGTCAAAATATGTAGATTATAAACGCTAACTGGGACTCTAAACTATCCAGCTAAACGCAAATTTCATTGGTAATCTCTTCCTAACATAACCTAACCAACCGACAAGCGAAAACATGGCATTTAAACCTTACCTCGAGCTCTGTCTTATTGAGGAGTCATCATCAGCAAAACTGGCCCTATTCTTCCTCTCGCAGCGTTTCTGATGCTGTCTAATGAAAGCACTGAGCCTGTTCAGCAGGAACTGCTTGTCGTGACCCTCGAGGACCAACTGGTTCTTGAGGACGGCCACCATATGCCTATTGGCTACGGCCACTGCCCAGTAATAATACAGGCAGAACAATAGCACAGCGAAAGCCGGCACTGCGAAGTTCGACGAGCCTAGTTTGAATATCAACTCGCGTAATATGTAAGGGAACTTCTCGAAGGTCGACACTGCGAACTCCCATACGGTGCTGTAGCCACGAAAAGGGCCGCAGTTAACTGAGGGTGGCAGCTCAGCGATCGAATATGCAACTGGGAGTATTGATATCACAAACCCTAGGAGAAGAACCGACATGAACAGAGACTTGGATTTCGACGCTTTATACACGACGGGTGACGGCGTACTGTTCACTAAACACGCGAATTTCTTCACGTAGAATATTAAAAAGTAAAAAATCACCCCCATAATTGGCAGAAAAGGGCAGAAAAACGACCCCATCCATATGATCGTTTGTATATATACAATGTCCAATACGTGCTTGGGCAGATAGAAATCTTGTTCGCCAATCATTTTGAGATACCTATTCGAACTATAGCGGGCAATGAAAGCTCTTGGTAAATTGATGAAGAATGTTGTAACGAATTGCACGGCGAAATCTGTAAGGATTAGTTTGTAAAGCTGTTGCCCTACGTAGCTCTCCCAACACTCCAGCTTGAGAGAATCGTCGTTGACGTACGCGCAGACGAGCTCATTGGAAGCTATATATAGATAAATCTGGCTCAAAAGTACCGCGAGTGAGGAGAGCCTTAAGAGTACTGTCCTTAATAACGTTATCAGAATCACACGAGCCGGCGCGTACCCTTCGAACTTGATCAGGTAGCAAAATATCTCTGGCACAATCAAATTCAACACTACGATGCAGATATAAGGTAGGAATTCCAAAAGCATATTGCCGAGTTGGCCAAACGACATGTTCTTGTTGAAAACCGTCAAACGCAACGGATACAAAGTGCCATTAAGCGATTGTAAATTATCATTGGAGTTCAATTTCTTAAGAGAATAATCGAATGTTTTATAAATGAGTAGGGCTGAGATCAGTAAAATAACAAACACTACAAAATTTATGAGCAGTCGTTTTAAATGTAAGAGAATAAGACTTTCTCTGGTGCGCATTTGTCTCTCTTCTTTATACTTCTCCTCTTCAAGACACCCTTTAATCTCGTTGAACAACGCCTGGTGTTTCGTACGAGCTGATTTCGCATTGTATATACAGAAGTCCCACCCCCCGAACACTACATTACAGTACATGTAAAACTGGCCTTCGCTTTCGATAAGGCGTTCCTTAAACCCTTTAGCGCCAGATCTGACGATAGCTATTAGCGAGAGTAGCGTCCAAGATATTGGTACTAGAATATAAGCCATGGGCATATTGTAATAGAGCACATTATCGAACAGCGCCTTAACGTGATATGTGTATATTTGGTTAGTGTACACCCCGTAGAAGAGCATTGTACGCTCCATCCAACCGGTGCCTTGGATTAAGTCTAGGAAGAAATTCGTGGAGGTTGAGTTTCTTTCGAAGTATGTATTTGAGCAACAGACGGTGTTATTGGGGTCGCTGTCGCAGGCGAATTCAGTCTCGTCGAGCAATATCTTTGGCAAGATAAGAAAAAGAAAGACAAACACGCAGATAGCCATGTTCAGGAAGAAGAGCCATCGGAGGAACAGGAAGTAGGACACCACGCCGGTGCCGAACTTGCCTTCGATGTCCCTCATGGGCGAGTGCCAGAGCTCCAACTTGCCGACGATCTCCGAGAATCGAACCTGGAACCGGTGCCACACTTTACGCTGCCGCCAGTGGAGTTGTTCCAATCCTTGTAAGCGGAGTTTTGTCGCGTTCTGTGAAAGAAATAAAATAACTTTTAATATTTTTGACTTAAATGAAAAAAAAAAATTTTTTTTACTAGTGAAAATGAAAATGTCTTCTATTCGAAATAATAAAGCCGTT
This sequence comes from Drepana arcuata, assembly GCA_016069955.1. Taxonomy (NCBI): domain Eukaryota; kingdom Metazoa; phylum Arthropoda; class Insecta; order Lepidoptera; family Drepanidae; genus Drepana; species Drepana arcuata. The sequence continues at coordinate 18,447 of JACCPG010003379.1, read as the reverse complement.
AAGGCCGATTGGTTCGAGTTTGAATCCAGACTGCACCAATGTGTTTCTCAAAACTTAAGTACAGTGATGAGTCACACCACGAGCTTTACGCTGAAGGAAAACATCGAGAGGAAACCAGCATACGTTTGAAGGGCGTATATGCTTGAATAATAGCGACGGACTCGCCATCTATCACAAACACACCTCAAATATATCTCTTGCGGAAAGTGGGTTAGAGCGCCGCACAATGATTGTGGATATTACTGTCCCGCATGATGGGAATCTCGTGAAAGCGGAAAAAGACAAACAAATAAAATATTTGGACTTGGCTCACGAGATTGTCAGCATGTGGGATGTGGACTCTGCAATCATTGTGCCGATAGTAATAACGGCCAATGGCCTAATGGCAAAGAGCCTCGACCAACACCTCAAGAGGCTCTCGTTAGACGGTTGGATCAATGCCTGATACAGAAAGCAGTACTGCTCGAGACGGCACGTATTGTGAGGAGATTTCTTTCTCTGGGACCCTAGCCACCGGTACCTTGGACCCTGATCCCGATACCGGTGTGCCCCTATATTTTATATTTTTAAATATGTTTTTTTTATATATATTTAAAAATGTAATCTGTAAGATGTATTTCAAATAAAGAATAATAATAATATTCTTTATTGTACACACACACATACAAACAAATAGGATGACAGAGAAAAACATGTACTACGCACAATAGGCAACCTTATCGCAAAAGCGATCTCTGCCAGGCAACCAAGTGAAGAGAGAAAAGAAATAGAGAAAAAATAGGTAGGTGTGATAGTTGAGCGGATGAAATATACATATTTACTATAATATATATATACTAAGCAATCTAAATAAATAAACACGAAACATATACCTATTTGTATTATATATATATATATATATAATACAAATATATATATATATATATTATTACTATTGAATGACCGAAGTGCATGTATGAAGAGAATAATGAAAGTGGACGAAGCGAAACAAGTATGTAAGGATCGTAGCAATTGGAAAGTGGTCTCTGCCTACCCCTACGGGAAAGAGGCGTGATTATATGTATGTATGTATGTTGAAGGGCCTCATAGTGTACGTACCTGGAGCCTGGCTTTTAGCTCTCGTTTCTGGTTCATGGGAACTGGCATCGCCTTGATTTGCATGATCTCATCCCAGGTGCGCTCCTCGTTCGACAGGTTTTCTATCACAACGACATTAAAAACTTATTAAATCATAGTTACGTTATATTAAGTGAAGCGAAAAAGGTATCGATAGCGCCACCCACGAAGAGGCGCCCCAGTATTCTTCCTCATAGTTTATAGTGTGAGTGAGTTTTTTTTTTTTATACCACATGGGTGACAAACAAGCATGCGGTCCGCCAGATGGCAATCTGATGGCAATCTGATGGCGCGTTGCCGACCCTGCAGGTATCTCATCACACCTCATAATAATATATCCTCACGCCTTCCCACAAGGGTCCCCGAAGGGGTAGGCAGAGGTGTATGGGTAATACCCACACACCCACTTTCCGCCAGAGGTATATTAGGTGCCAACGTGACAGATGGCGAGTCCATCGCCGTTACTCCAGCACGACTATACATATGCCTTTGAATTCATCACACCCTTCTTGAAGAACTCCATGCTGTACTCTCCAGGGAAAACCTCAACGGGGAGCTCATTCCAAAAACACACCACAAACTTATGTTTGAGTATTATCAATACACACAGATTACCTATGAGTGCACACGCACACTACAATTAATACACTCGGGTCATACTTCTCACATCCCGCTCGACTAGACGCGACGACAGGTGGGCCGCGTCTTCGTGGATGGCACTATCTATTGCCCATTGCTACACCGGTGTGTGTGATAAAGAACCAATGACCTGATTAAAACCTCTTTACGGTAAACAGTGACGTGGATTCACACAATTAAATTGCTATAATTACACGTTAATTATCTCAGTGCTAATAATAATAGCCGTGGTGTAAGCAAGTACAGTGATTAGTCACACCACGAGCTTTACGGCGAAGGGAAACATCGAGAGGAAACCTGCATACGTCAGCAATTCAAAGGCGTATGTATAGTCGTGCTTGAGTAACGGCGATGGGCTCGCCACCTGTCACGTTGGCACATAAAATATATATGTGGTGGAGGTGGACCTGCTCCCCTGGGCAAAATAGCTTTCTTTTCACGTTTACACTACATATTGTATGCCAAAGCCAATAATATACATTGTTTGGGGCTGCATTTCTCTTCGATGGCCACAGGTGGTGGAAAGTGGACTTTTATACAACAAGAATGGCAAACAAGCATACGGCCCACCTGATGGGAAACGGTTACCGTAGCCTATTTACGCTCACGATACCAAATATCACTTGCGCGTTGCCACTCTGTGTTCGGTGAGTTAGTATTGGCAGCTTAATTGGTCTAAGCCCTCTGCTGCCAACACAATATAACAATCCCCCCTCCCCATGGAGCTCATTACTGGAGACCTAGGACCTATTCACCGCGTGGAACACAACACAATAAATTGTGTTATTTGGCTACGGACTTCTATAAGGTCTAGGTATCACGAACGAGGCAGGACCGCCTCGTTCGTGATGCCCCAATATGGTACTCACCAGACAAATCCGGCAACATGGATAGATGTATGTCTCTGCTCTGCGTTGTGCGGGCATACGTCGATTGCCTCCGCTCATTTTGTGATCTCACTCTTTTGACAGTTGTCGCTGAACAAAAAAACCATTATGAGAACTTCACTTCTATATCCATACCAATATTATAAATTGAAAAGATTTGTATGTAAGTATGTTTGTAACGGATTTGCTCAAATGGTACTGCACCGATTTGGAAAATACTTTCACCATTTGAATGCTTCATTATCCATTAATATAGGCTATTTTAATTAATAATAATAATATATATCCTCACGCCTTCCCACAAGGGTCCCCGAAGGGGTAGGCAGAGGTGTATAGGTAATACCCACTACACAGAAAAAAAAATATGGCAAAATGTAAAAAAAATAAATTTCCACCCGTGCGAAGCCGGGACGGCCCGCTAGTCAACAATATTGGAGTGTCTGTTTGTAATATAATAATAATAACCACTTTTTCCTAAACGCACAATATGGGAGTTTACTCGGTACATAACATATAGCAGAATATTTGTTTTTTCTGTCTTGTCCGTCTTTTTGTTGCAGCTAATCCAATATTATTATTTATACCTTAATTTATTATTTTTATTGTATTTTTAGTATTTGTATTTGTACCTTAGTCTTGGATGTCCTATGTATTTATGTATATATCTATCTATATAAGTAAATATATCGTTGTCTAGTTACCATAACACAAGCTTTGCTTAATTTGGGACTAGGTCAATTTGTGTGGAATTGTCCCGGGTATTTATTATTATAATTAGCAGTGTTAATAAGGTGATCGTCTGCAAGACAAAAAATGCAAGTTCGAGTTGACCAATGAGTTTTCTGAACAGTCATTAGTCACACCACGAGCTTTACGGTGAAGGAAAACATCGAGAGGAAACCTGCATACGGGAAGAAATTCAAAGACGTGTGTATAGTCGTGCTTGAAACACATCGGTGGAAAGTAGACATGTGGGTACTGCGTCGTAGACCCTTGGAGGGGAGATGATAAATAATAATAATAATCTATATAGATTTATATATATATATATATATATATATATATATATATATATATATATATATATATATATATATATATAAAAGAAAGTCGTGTTAGTTACACTATTTATAACTCAAGAACGGCTGAACTGATTTGGAGGAATATTGGTGGGGAGGTAGCTTAGATCCAGGAGAAGAGGAACCACAATGCGATATTGGTGCCTACTTTATTATATGGCAGCACATCCTGGATATTGCAGAGGAAGTATGAAAATAGTTTAAATGTAGTTGAGATGCGATCTCTTTGACAAATGTGCGGAGTAACGATCTGAGGTCGAATCCGCAATTAGATTACAAGAAGAGATTCGCAAAACAACTGGCGTGAATGAGGGCGTGATTGTAAAGATGAAGAAAGGCATGTTACGTTAGTTTGGACACATAGAAAGGATGAGTGAAGAAAGAATGACGAAACAGATATACAAAGCAAAATTGTGTGCAAGAAGAGGCAGAGGAAGGCCACGTTCCAACTACCTGGATCAAATAGATCGGACTCTGAAGGACGGGAACGTTAAGAGTACTCGAAACCGACGAGCATGTATGAAGAGACTGTTGAGTGTGGACGAAGCGAAAGAGGTATGTAAGTCTAGAGAGAACTGGCGCTCTATACTCTCTGCCTACACCGTTAGGGACTCGGCGTGATGATATGTATATATATATATGTAAATTTTCACCCAAGCGAAGCTGGGCGGGACAGCTAGTAAAATATAAACACTAACTATTCCTAGCCTGTTTCGAGGGCAGCAGGGTGGCCAGCTTGGCAGCATCAGCTCTTTGCAAGTGGTCGAACAGCTCCTGCTCCCCCCCAGGGTACAGCTCTTGGTAGAACTCCCCACCAGCCTCCTCCCACCCCTCATGCTTCTTGGAGGACCGGGCTTTGTTCTTCGACGAGTTCCCACCCGACATTGCTTAATGCATTGTGTCTGGAAAATAAATATTACGGTACAAGACACTTCTTGGCAAAAGTATTAGTTTAAACGTTGGAACCAAGATCTAATACTGTACGGTTTCAAAGGAGTTTCTTTCCGCGAACGCTTTTTTTTTTTTTTTATACAACAAGAGTGGCAAACAAGCATACGGCCCACCTGATGGCAAACGGCTACCGTAGCCTATTTACGCTCACGATACCGAAGTATCACTTGCGCGTTGCTACTATGCGTTCGGAGAGTTATAGTGTGTTGGCAGCATAATGGGTTTAATCCCTCTGCTTCCAACACAATGTAACAATCCTCCCCCCTCCCCAAGGAGCAAATTTTACTGTAATAGTGGAGAATGCATCCCCATATCTTGGAACCACACAGGTCTCATTCTGGGTGGTTCCAAAGGGCTTTCCTACCACGAACGCTCAAGCTGTGGAATTAGCTCCCCACTGAGCAAATATATTCCAGTGATGCGGGTGAGACAATGAATAGCAATCCAGCTCGAAATCATTGTTAATATGTAATACCTATTTGTAATAATAGCCCTTTTATTTATTTATACTTTACATACATATACATCACACTGAGTTCAAAACCTAATGGGATAGACAGAGTAAGTAGACCGCCAGTTCTCTCTAGTGTTACATATCTTGTTTGCTTCGTCCACATTCATCAGTCTCTTCATACATGCTCACCAGTTTGAGTACTCTTGATGTTACACTTAAACTTAATAACAGTTCATAATAAAAAGGCTTGTTATACCCTGTTTGTAAGTTTTTTTTTGATTCTGTACATCCAGGTAGGGTTCAAATCCTGATCTCACTCATACAATAAATATCAAGGTTTATGGAAGAGGAAGATGTTTTTACCTCCTTCAGGCATAAACTACTGAACAGAATTGGGTGAAATAAGCTACAGAGATAGATTGTTAGCTGCATTTACAAAAAGCCACCTCTGGCCCCCTGGAAAGTGGGTGTGTGGGTATTACCTATACACCTCTGCCTACCCCTTCGGGGACCCTTGTGGGAAGGCGTGAGGATATATATATATAATTAAATTATGAGCAAAAAATGTATAAATGAAATAAATGTTTACTCCCGTGAATCATAAAATAAATATTGACTTCAACTATGACAAACTCTCAAATAGTCACAGACCTACAAGCTATCAGACTATTGTAATTGGGGAATCCAACATAAATTATAAATGTCAACGTTTGCGAGAATTGTTAATTATGGGGGAAGGAACGACGAATCAGATGACATTAAGCAAAAATAGATATTAGCCGGATTAACATAGAATAAGTTAAATTTAAGTAAACATTGAACAAATAAATGAAATTATATTTCATTTGAAGCTAGTAATATAATAAATAGCAACTCCATACCTGACTATAAAGGCCATCCTTGCAAGATCAATGATACAATTATCATAAAGGCCTTAGCAATAACTGTCTCTAGATAAATTATGTTTAGTCAACAGCTCAATACTCAATGTGGCAAATAAGTATACAATTTGTGACAGTACTGGCAACAAATGGATGCAGGAAAAATAAACATATAATTCCTTAAATACACAATTACGGGACACGTACAATGTGTGTAACATGTGTGACGGGAACAGGTACAATGACGGGAAAACGGGGAAGGAGAGAAAATAAGGAAAAGCAAGTGACAATGTTAATGTAGGTATAATGTATAATATGCCAATACACAAGACACACGTTCCTCGCATCGCACACGTATTTACGTACCTTCAACAGTACAGTATAAAATCGCACAAAAAAACTCCAGAATTTAAGGTACCAACAGCAATGTATACGAGTTAGATTGTAGCTAAGCCAGCAAACAACGAATTGATTAAGCTTCAACAAAATCTGATAGACTTATTATCGTTGTATTTAATCTAATCGGAGAAAATTTAATAGTTGAATTAGTTCCGATTTTATTTTCTGAGTCATAATTATCGCAATTTGTCTATCCGTATCTATAACTAGCATGAATACTATATATACATTTCTTTTTTTGTAACAAATTATTGATTATATAAAGATTAATACACACCTACGTGTATCATTGCAATGTGTTTTTTTTTTATTATTAAATAGGGCAAAGGTAATTTTAGGGCACTCACCTAATAACATAAACAATGGATTTTCCTGTCACTACACTAAGATAGCAGCTGCGTAACCGATAACGACCATTTTTGCGTATTTATCTTGTAACTAATCAATTATAATTTAAGTTTATGTGACAAACATTACATTTTTCCAACGAAAATTGTCTACATTTATTAAAAAAAAAATTGAGTGGTACACAGTCCGCTCACTAGCTATAGTTAAACCACAGATAATGAAATCTGTGAAACAAGTTACCTACATTTTCTTCGTACGTCGTGTGTGCATAATTGTCTGGTGCATTCAGAAACTAAGAACTCTGAAGACTTTTTTGTATACACAAAATTTATATGTAATAGAAAGTAGATAGTTTATTAACGGATAGTATGAAATTAAATATATAGTTTAAAAAAAAGATAAAGTTAGGCATAATATTAAAGTATCAATATTTATAATAAATATAAATAATAATTCATAATTAAAATGGTTAAGCAACATTATAGAACGCAGTTTGCTAACTAGACCTAATACGTAGTTATCTAGAATTGATTTATTTATCTATTAATTTTAGCTGTCATTCGGCAATCTGAGTAGATTGTCGACACTTATTTTCTTGTTACTAATTATCATAATAACGTCATAATTAGCCTATATTATTTTAAAGAAAGTCTTATGAAAATAAACAATCTTCAAGCGTGATCAAAACATATGCTTGAAAATACGCTGGCTAGCTAGGTATTGATCACACCTGAAAATACCATTGAAACTGGTTTAAATATAAATCTCCAGATTTTCACAGCTCACCCGTCAGTATCTTGGTTTCCTACAGAAATAGAACGTCATAGAGCCGACAAAGACACCAATTTAATATCCGCAGTCGGTAAAAAGCGTCGACCGGCAGGAGAACGCGTAAACAAATTTCTGAGGAAATTTTCTTCCTCGTGCAATATCCGGTTGCCTCCCAGTTGGAGAGTTTTCGCGGTAATTTTCGCCTTTACCAATGATGTTGTAGCACCTGAAATAGGAGCCAATCACGACGCGCTTGCGTTAACAGCGATCCTAATGGAGCCAATACAATATCCGGTGTCAACTGCGTTGACATCCTGCGCGAAAAGCCCGGGAACGGCCTCGAGGCGGGACGACACCCTGCGCGCAACATCCCCGCAGACACCGCTGCTCCAAGATCACATCTCGCGAAAAGTAATGATTATTTCGGTCCACGGATTTAGTTCCGCATACTCACGCTGTGGCGCTACATGCGGGAATCGTCCCGCGATGTACGTATTTCGATATATGGGACATTTAAAATGTATTATCAGTACGGGAAATTGAAATAATATTAATTGTGATTTGTGAAAGTGTTTCATTGAGTGTGGACTTTTTTCTGTGTGTGAACGCAACAGTGTCGCGTGTCGTGCAAGCGAAATTGGGAATAGTTCAGTGTCGTCCATTAGCTGGGGCGAAGATGTGCGGGCGTTGGGCTGCCTAAGCCGAGGCGAGGCATGTCCGCCAAGTGTGCGCCCTGGTGCCCACTTCCAAGGGACTGCGCCCATTCTTCGCATCAATCGCCACCCATGCCAATAATTCCCATTCGCGAATTATCAAAACTTTGTTATGTATCATTCTCACGCTACGCCGCTCAAGGCGCAAAATGCACAAGTATCGGTCGGATATCGCGGCGCGCGGCGTAAAATTTGCTATCTGATAACAATACCAGCACACTAATGGCGCTTGGTAAACAGTTTATATTACTCGCCGTTGTACTGATCGCTGGGGCGGTCAGGTATGAGGGCCAAACAGAAAATAAAACGCAGACCGCCATGGCGGCGGAAAAGGATCAGAATCTTCGCTCGGCGAACCCTGGCAAAGGCTCTTTTCACAAACTGTCCAGCATGCTGAATCGGACGGACGAACGTCGCAAAGCGAATAAAAACCTTGACAAAATCTACCAACTGAACAGGAAACACGACGACATGATGAATGATAATGAAGGCGTTGCTATCAATCAAAAAGCCGCGCCTGCCAACGATTCCTATACACTGACGGACAAGATCAAGATCTTACGTCCCAACGGGCCTGACTACGAAGCGGTTAACAAACACACCTTCATATCCCAAGCCAGTGGGGTGTATTGTGACTTTGAGAACATGTCTGACGCTGGGTATATTGACGTTTGCATGTGGCAGTGGAACTTGACTACTTCGAGCCACGGGCTAGGGTTTAAAGTGGTGACGGCCGAGGATTTGGTCGTAATGAACGCGTCGACTCGAGGGCTCAAGTTCTCAGGGCCGGCTGCTGATGCGGACGGTAGCGTTGCTGGTAAGGCGTGAGAGATTCAGCTTTCCTCTTCTTTTCTGTTATTAATTATTAAGCCATCTTTAATATTATCATCTCGCTGGATTGCTGAGCTTTTCTTATATCTGGTTTTCATGAGAAACCTATATACCTATGTGAATCTTGTTTGTTTGGTTCCATTGTTTGACTGCTTGAAAGCATCTGTTTTAATTCACCCATTAACATGTAACTTAAGAGTGGAGTCCTACTCTCTATGTCTAACCCGTGACGGTCTCGGCGTTATGATATGTAAATAGGCGTGTAAGTATACACACATATCATCACGTCGAGTCCCTAATGGAGAAGGCAGAGAGAATGGAGCGCCAGTTCTCTCTAGACGTACATGCCTCTTTCACTTCGTCCATATTCATCAGTCCCTTCATACATGCTCGTCGTTTTCGAGTACTCTTGACGTTCCTGTCCTTGAGTGTAAGTATATTACAATCGGAACATTTATCAGCAAACATCGTGGTTTTTAGAGATTAAAACAATGTGTCTCTCACTACGTATAGGAGGTCGGAAGGAGGAGGTCAAAGAAGTTTCATGAAGTTTGACAGGAGCAAATGGAAGAAGTTGCATCAAAAACACTGACGAGAGCATAGCTCTTAAATGTATGATGATGAAACACACTGTTCCAAAACGATATTTCGCGTTTAAATGTAATTTTCCTGAATTAAGCTATTTTTGTAATGTCATCAGGATAGTCTTTGTCGGCAATTTTTTTCTGATTTACCTCGTGTACTCAGAGGTGTTGCCTTAAATTTAACAAAGGTACTATCTGGTCATTCGTGTTTTTTGTTTGTATAAAGTCCTTAATAATTGTTTTTAATAGTACATTTTTACTAAATCACCTTCGAAAATATTTAAATGTGTGACACTTCTGGCGTAGTCTTTAGTGTTTGTGACAATTACAGTGCGACAATCATGAGTAAAGAGGTCTAAATGGAGAATGGGTTCAGGTCCCAAAAGATTTCCCAATCTAGGATTAAATGACTATGTTATGGTAATGTCACCACTATAGTGTTCTGAATTGTTCGTCCTGATGACCACGGCTACCTTCTACCAGCGCATATCGACGAGGAATTCATGTCCATATCTGGTCTCCGGCAGAAACGGGATGCTGTAGAATAAACCTCCATTTGTCTCTTCGAAAATTCCTACCTGAAGTTGAATCCTATGGGACATAAGAAAAATTTTGTACAAATTTACATGGAGCACTTATATATTGTATTTACAAGAGCTTAAAGAGATTAAGGGCACGGATTTCCCGTGCAGTATTGGAGTTATCAGATTGGGTTGGTACCTTACAGAAGAACGCAGCCAAATGGTTCTCTTAGAAGGGCGTGAAAAGATTCCTGCAGGGTCGGCAACTCGCGAGTGATACCCCTGGTGTTGCAAGCATTGCTTGCCACACAAGTGGTATAGAAAAAAAATGGCACAGCTTTTGGGCAATCTTGTGTTCCTGCAGTGATTTTCCAGGACTCTTCATGGCATTATTCTGCATATCACCAGACTCGCTTTAAGCTTGTTTACCTTCAAATCTTATCACCAAGCCCAGTCTCTCGAAAGTTTAGACCTCATTCGCTTTTCTCTAATACTATAGAAAGCTATTTTTTATATTGTCTAATACTAAGCTTAAAGCTTTTGCTGGATTATGGTCAAACTTTCAAGAACAAAGGGCATTTGATGAGCGCAGCGCAACTTGCGTGGGCGTTTGAATATAGGTACGCGAGTTTTTGCCCTGTCTGTTTATAAATAGAGTCTATTCTCGCCCATACTTGGTTAATTTTGCAAACAAATAAATTGAACTTCATTACACGTATCGACGATGTGTTCAAATAACATTTATCTTGGAATATGTCAACTTGCATATTTGCCAGATATTATTACATACATACATATCATCACGCCAAGTTCCTAACGGGGTAGGCAGAGAGTATAGAGCGCCAGTTCTCTCTAGACTTACATACCTCTTTCGCTTCGTCCACATTCATCAGTCTCTTCATACATTCTCGTCGGTTTCGAGTACTCTTAACGTTCCCGTCCTTCAGAGTCCGATCTATTTGATCCAGGTAGTTGGAACGTGGCCTTCCTCTGCCTCTTCTTGCACACACTTTTGCTTTGTATATCTGTTTCGTCAATCTTTCTTCACTCATCCTTTCTATGTGTCCAAACCAACGTAACATGCCTCTCTTCATCTTTACAATCACGCCAGTTGATTTGCGAATCTCTTCATTGCGGATTCGATCTAATATCGTTACGCCGCACATTTTTCGAAGAGATGCATCTCGACTGCATTCAAGCTATTTTCATACTTCTTAGATATTATTAATTATACCTTAATACCGTACCCAGCTATTTAATTTCCTAGAACTAATTATTTTTTCGGAATTAAAGTACAGTGATTAGTCACACCACGAGCTTAACGGCGAAGGAAAACATCGAGAGGAAACCTGCATACGTCTGAGAAGAAATTCAAAGGCGTATGTATAGTCGTGCTTGAGTAACGGCGATGGACACGCCATCTGTTACTTTAGCTCATAAATGAAGTCTTTTTCGGGTAGTAAGTTCTTGCGGGTACTACCTACACACTTCTGCCTACCCTCTACCCTTACCCTTTTACGAAGGCGTAAAGATGTATTATTATTTTAAGTAAATTGTTTTAGTCCCGCGTCGGAATACGTAATTTGTATGTCTTAAAGTTCAAACAAGCAAATAGCGGTGTAAATATCAAAAGTCACGACCTACACAGAGATACGTAACCAAAAATTTCACTGATAAGGAATCTTTCTTGCTCCTTATTTAAATATTCAATAGGTTGGCAGAGGCATCACCCACACAATTCAGACACGTGGCGAGTTTTAATATTTTTATTTATTTACTATTTTTCACGCCCAGCTTCGATCGGGTGAAAAAAAATAATTTCCTGAAACACGATCACAGCGTCGCCTATCTGGCCCTATTGTCTGAATCTGAATCTAAGCCCTTCTCGAATCCACACGGAAAATTTCATTTAAATCGGTTCAGCTGCTTAGAAGGGGTAAACACACGCACTGAAGAAATTTAAATATAAAGATTGATCATCAACAAACAGCACATTATCACAAGTTATAAGAAACATGGAAGTAATACACTTCCTCGCCATGGACTCGCCATCTGTCACGTTGGCACCTTATATACCTCTGGCGGAAAGTGGGTGTGTGGGTATTACCTATACACCTCTGCCTACACCTTCGGGGACCCTTATGGGAAGACGTGAGGATATATTATTTTATTATTATTATTAAGTAATACACGTGCTAAATGCCGTCTTAATTATAGGTGAAAACTGCAAACAGAGGACCAACTTAAACAAAATAAGGTTATAATAATAATAAATAATATACCTCACGTCTTCCCACAAGGGTCCCCGAAGGTGTAGGTAGAGGTGTATAGGTAGTACCCACACACCCACTTTCCGCCAGAGATTTATTGTAGTGCCAACGTGACAGATGGCGAGTCCATCGCCGTTACTCAAGCGAGACTATACACACGCCTTTGAATTGCTTCTCAGACGTATGCAGGTTTCCTCTCGATGTTTTCCTTCACCGTAAAGCTCGTGGTGTGACTAATCACCCAACACATCTTTCTTAATATTCATGAAGCGTACAGCAGGGTCGGCAGCACGCGAGCTATACCCCTGGTGTTGCAACCGTCCATAGGCGGCGGTAACCGCTTACCATCAGGTGCCGCATTTTGTTTGCTGACATAGTGGTATAGAAAACAAGAAAAATTCTCTCGGGCCTTGATCACGTGATCAAGAGTCGTCTTAACGTCACTTAAGAACGAGGCCCGAGATCACAGACGTTGCATCAATTGGAGCATACATTCATCTCAAAATAGATCTTTATGATCCACTTCCTGTCACTTGTCTCGGGCTCCACTGAATAACACTTACCTACATACACTTTCCTACAAAGATCTACCTAATACCAGGGAAACATGGTTCTATGGGTTTTCTTCAAAAACTTTTAATAGCTAAGAATAAAAATAAAGGAGTGGTTGCCTGATTTTTTTTATACCACATGGGTGGCAAACAAGCATGCGGTCTGCCTGACGGTAAGCGGTTACCGCCGCCTATGGACGCTTGCACACCAGGGGTATCACTGGCGCCCTGGCGAACCTGAAGCTTTACGATACTCCTCGAGCTTTATGGTGAAGGAAAACATCGAGAGAAAACCACCATACTTTTGAGGAGAAATTCATCATCATATCATCACGCCGAGTCCCTAACGGGGTAGGCAGAAATTCAAAGACAGAAGACACTTGTGGCAAGGCGTGAAGATATAAAAATTAAAGCGTAATAAGATTCTGCATGTATAACTTTATCGTAATATAATAAATCAAATCGTTTCAAAAGATTATTAATAATGCGATAATAAGGTAAAAAATATTTGTTAACTTACAATGTATTATTTTGTACTTTTTCCTAGCTGAGTTCTGTATTGTACTGTTCCATTTTCAAAGGCACATATATACCTAAATGCATATAAGATCGCAAGTTCGAATCCCGACTGTACCAATGTTTTTCTGAACTTGTTTTCTTTGATGAATCATGATGATAAAATGAGTCTTTCTGAAGGAATATTATTATATCTATATATATAAAAATGTTATGTTGGTTTGTGTACGCCTCAAAAACTCAAAAAGTTCTGCACTGATCGAGCTGAAATTTTAGCATGATATATAATCCGCATCAAGGATTATTTTTATCTGTTTTTTGCATCAGTCACATATCCACAGCGAAGCGTGGCAGGGTACAGCTAGTTATTTATATTATTATCATATAGGGTATATATATATAACTAGCTGTGCCCGCAACTTCGTCGGCGTGGACGGCTTTTTATCTTTCGTAAAAATGATTTTTTTTTCATTAGAATGTATCCTATTTTACTTCTAATACCTCCAAGAATATGTGTACAAAGTTTCATGATGATCGGTTAAGTAGTTTTTACGCGAAAGCGTAACAAACAAACTTACATTCACATTTATAATATTAGTAAGGATATACATATATTTCTTGTTCTTCCTCAGGTCACTTTCTGTACTTGCCAGTAGACCCCACGATGGAGAATATGGTGATAAAATCACCGCCGTTTCGAGGACTGTGGGAGTTTTGCAAGGTAATGTTTTATTACTTAATTCGTCTCTTTCACCCGACCTAATACTTTGGTTACGTTTTAAATCGGCGTGTGAATCTAGAGAGAACGGTCTTCTACTCTCTATCTAGCACGAGATTGTTTTTTGAAAGCGACCATATTGCGTTGCTTTCGTTGCTTGCGAACTGCTAGATTTGTCACTTTATTCAACGTCTTGCTCATTCAGCATCCACATTTTGATATATTCTTCAATAGAGAAGCGACTAGGAGAATATTTTTTATTTATATATTTAATTTATTTTTACGTTAATATATAAACGCTGACAGACATATAGCTAAAGCAATCAAACACTCAAAGGCACTATTCACCGCCCACCCATCTTAAATGTCTTTTTTTGGGTAACCAAACTCTACAAGAGTGCCAGACAAGCATACGGCCCACCTGATAGGAAACGGTTACCGCAGCCTATTTACGCTAACGATATGGAAGTATCACTTGCGCGCTGCCACTCTATGTTCGGAGAGTATACTGTGATGAAGCATAATAGGACTAATCTCTCTGCTGCCAACACAATATAAAAATGCTCCCCCTCCCCAAGCAACTCATTACTGGAAACCTTATTCACCGTGTAGGAACACAACACAAAAAATGTAGTTATTTGTCTACGGACTTCTATAAGGTGGAGGTCCTGCCCCAGTCGGGCAGCTCCAAATTCGAACGGGAAACCAGTTATGCCCTACCTCTCTTAATACTGTTAGCTAACATGTTGATAAATTAATAAAGATATCTGTCTCATTCGCACAGTTTGAAGCGAAGCTGCACCAGAGCAAGATGCAAAACGCAAGCATAAGACTAGTCTCTGAATCAACAACTACTGAAATGCAATGGATTCTTCAGGAGGTGGCCGGGAACAACTTCGACATGTAAGTTTATATTTGACTTGGTGTGATCCGCGATGTATACCACTTAAAATGTGATTTAATTCTTCCGGACTTAAACATATCTCTGTGCCAAATTTCATCCGATTTCGTTCAGCCATTCTGTCCAGAGTGAGTAACAAACATCCCTACAGACGGATCTGGTGTAGTGGTTAGAGCTCCTGACTGCGGATCTTGAGGTCGCGGGCTCGAATCCCGCTGAGGGCAGATATTGGTTTGATGAACACGAGTATTTGTACCTTAGTCTTGGATGTCCTATGTATTTATGTATATTTCCATCTATATAAGTAAACTAGCTGTCCCGCCCAGCTTCGCCCGGGTGAAAAAGTAAAATTTCCTGAAACACGATCGCAGCGCCACCTATCGGGTCCAATTGTGATGTAAGCTATCCTTTATTTTAAGTTGGATCAAACTGTAGTTCAGGAGCCCATTGTGGACTTGATTGCCATAAAAAGGTTATAGTGAGTCAATCTTAAAACATTTAAAGAGGAACATCCCTCATACATGATATTTTCGTAACTTAAACCGTTTACGCAGCGTACGCAACGGAAGCTCTCAAAAAGGAATATTTCTTACCGTTCTGGCTACATTATTCATTTATGCTTCTCTCCTATTGGTCGTAGCGTGATGTTATATAGCCTAAAGCCTTCCTAGAGAAATGGACTATCCAACACAAAAATAATTTTTCAATTCCAACCAAGTAGTTCCTGAGATTAGCGCGTTCGAACAAACAAACAAACTCTTCAGCTTTATAATATTATTATAGATATATCTTGTCTAGTTACCATAACACAAGCTTCGCTTAATTTGTGACTGGGTCAATTTGTATGGAATTAACACAAATGAACCTAGTCCCGCGTAGTAGACAGCGTGATGATATTTTGTGTTTATATATTACAGTCAATAGTATGAACTTGATTTGAACATCTATATCCTCACGCCTTTCACACAGCTCCCCGAAGGGGTAGGCAGAGGTGTATAGGTAATACCCACACACCTACTTTCCGCCAGAGGTATATAAGGTTTCGAGCAGTTGCCTTGTATATACGAGTATCTTATGTATTGTGTATCCCCAGGTGGTATCCAATGCGCTTTATGATCGGCAAAGTGGAGCAGGAAGTGCGCATCATAGTGGAGATCACGAGGCCCAGCAAGGTGTACCTCGGCCAAGTCCTTCCGCACATCGCCATAGACAATATCAGAATGATCGAGTGCGTACCAGAGCCGCCCGTCTTCAATGGCGAGTGTGTCGCTGGTCAGGTCAAGTGTAACATTATGAACGTGAGTGTGACTTTTTCACTTTATTATATTAACTGTACAATTAACACACACACACTCACACATACGCACACATACATACATTATAAAAATCTTGTACTCTTATGAAAAAAAAAAACTATTATTGTGAAGAGCAGGGTCTTCTAACACGTACATTGTTTGCTCAAAAGGAGAGACTAGAGAGAGAAGGAGGAGACGTGAGAAAGGACCCACAAATTAAGATTTCATGTCATCTTTTACCGCAATAAAATACTTATTATTATTATTATTAACTATGGAATGCATACTTATAACCTACACTATATCAAGCGTTTTATATCTATTACTTCTTAGCTGGCTCTCATTAAAAGTGTTTTGGTCCTTCGAGCCGGATATGATTAAACTATAGGCAACATTAAAGTACTACTTCTAATTATAATAGCTCTCGTTCAATGTTATTAGGTCAGCTGGATGAATGAGCTAGCTATAGGCACCAACAACAAAGAATGTACTTAATCGATTTTATTCTTGGTCCTTCGAGTCGGATTTGAAACAGCTACCTAATGCCATGAATATTTAATTCGTTATATATTTGAATGTATAATGTCACTGTGCATTAATGAAACCTTTTTTATCTAGATTTATTTTCGGAACAATCCTATATGTTACTCCAGCTAATAATCTATCTCTGTACCAAATTTCATTCAATTCCGTTCAGCCGATCTGGCGTGATCGGGTAACAAACATCCATACGTACTCGCAAAGGTCCTTCGAGCCGGATTTAAATGAGCCGCAACCAGGTAATTTTAATGTATGTTTACTCACAGAAAGACTCGTGCATCAAGCTGCAACAGGTTTGCGATCTAGTGAAGGACTGTGATGATGGAAGCGATGAGAATCAAAACTGTGGTATGTGAATTCTTATAATTTTTACAATGAAAAAAGCCGGAAGATCGCACGTTTGAATCTCGGCTGTACCCATGAAATTTTCTAAACATATTACAACTATATCCTCACGCCTTCCCACAAGGGTCCCCGAAGGGGTAGGCAGAGGTGTATAGGTAATACCCACACACCCACTTTCCGCCAGAGGTATATTAGGTGCCAACGTGACAGATGGCGAGTCCATCGCCGTTACTCAAGCACGACTATACATACGCCTTTGAATTTCTTCTCAGACGTATGCAGGTTTCCTCTCGATGTTTTCCTTCACCGTAAAGCTCGTGGTGTGACTAATCACTGTACTTAAGTTCAGAAAAAACTCATTGGTACAGTCGGGATTCGAACTTGCGACCTTTGCGTCGCAGGCAACTGCTCGAACCACTCGGCCACCACGGCTCTTAACATACTATAACTACTTACAGTGATTCGTGACACCACGAGCTTTATGGTGAATAAATTCCGAGATTCGACATCTATCACGCTGGCACCTAAATAATAACAAATCTATATTCATGTGTAGTTAATCTTGTTCTTCCTCTTCCTATCTTTCCAGCTAAAATATCTTTAAGGAAGCTGTCATTTAGACTATGGTGGCCTTTAGTAATACTCTCTAACCAAAGCAATAATGTATTTCACAGACAAAATGCCGTACGGCTCTTATTGCAACTTCGAGCAAGATAACTGTGGGTTTGAAGATGTACCGCAGTAAGTACTTATACTAATTATTGTATCTTTACACCACTAAAGTGGAAAACAAGCATGCGGCCCACGGAATGCGGAAACGGTTACCACAGCCTATTTACGCTTACAATACCGAAGTATCACTTGCGCGTTGCCACTCTGTGTTCGGAGAGTTATACTGTGTTGGCAGCATAATAGGACTAATTCTCTGCTGTCAACCCAATATAACAATCCTCCCCCCTCCCCAAGGAGCTCATTACTGGAAAACTTATTCACCGCGCACAACACAAAAAAATGTGTTATTTGGCTACGGACTTCTATAAGTCCTGCCCCAGTCGGACAGCTTCAAATTCGAATAGGACACCCGTTATGCCCTACCTCTCTTAAAACCTGGTACTTTATCTACGCATCCAGCACCTC
>JACCPG010003376.1:0-33080 GCA_016069955.1 Drepana arcuata | reverse complement strand
TACATATATACCTATCATTAATATTAAAAAAGAAATATAGCAACATGCAGCTGGATTGAACGAGGGTGTGATTGTAAATATGAAGGAAGGCGTGTTGCGTTGGTTTGGACATAGGGAAAGGATGAGTGAAGAAATATTGACGAAACAGATACACAAAGCGAAGTGAGCGCAAGAAGAGGCAAAGGAAGACCACGTTCCAACTATATAGTTCAAATGGATTGGATCGAAATCGAAACCGACGAGCATGTATGTAGAGAGAGAGACTGATGACTATGGACGAAGCGAAAGACGTATGTAAGTTTAGAGAGCTGGCGCTCTACTCCCTCTGCCTACCCCGTTAGACTCGGCTTGATGATATGTATGAATGGTTGGAATAAGCCGACGCGACCCAACGAGAAAAACATGTAGACAAGACATGGCCTATGATCTCGCGTCTGTTCAAGTACCCCTGCAAAGACTCGGGGCGGATATCCGACAAAAAAAACTGGTAAATCGAAACGCCTGGTTGCGATTTCTAATTAATAATAATTAGCATAGGCTTTATACTTAGTATAGTACTTACGATAAGCTGACCCTTGTCAAGTGACCAAGTCGAACGCCACGCATGTCGAAAAGGAAGATATAGCCTGGCTGAGGTCCCCTCTTGTTTAGACAGGCATCTGTGGGAGAAATACATAAATTACGTAATTCATTTTTAGACGAGAGACAAGAGAGGTAGGGCATAACGGGTTTCCCGTTCGAATTCGGAGCTGCCCGACTGGGGCAGGACCTCCACCTTATAGAAGTCCGTAGCCAAATAACACAGTTTGGAGCTGCCCGACTGGGGCAGGACCTCCACCTTATAGAAGTCCGTAGCTAAATAACACAATTTGGAGCTGCCCGACTGGGGCAGGACCTCCACCTTATAGAAGTCCGTAGACAAATAACAAAAAATTTTGTGTTGTGTTCCTACGCGGTGAATAAGGTTTCCAGTAATGAGCTCCTTGGGGAAGGGGGAGGATTGTTACATTGTGTTGGAAGCAGAGGGATTAAACCCATTATGCTGCCAACACAGTATAACTCTCCGAACACAATCCGAGTAGCAACACGCAAGTGATACTTCAGTATCGTGACCGTAAATATGCTGCGGTAACCGTTTCCCATCAGATGGGCCGTATGCTTGTTTGCCACTCTTGTTGTATAAAAAAAAAAAAAAAGACGACCGTCTATCTATAGGTTAGAGTTCCAGACTGCGAAACTTGAGGTTGCGGGTTCGAATCCCGATGAGGGCAGACATTTGTGTGATGAACACGAGTTGTAATGAATGTCCTATGTACTTATGTTTATATCTATCTATATTATAAAATAAAGCCGTGGTGGCCGAGTGGTTCGAGCACTTGCCTGCGACGCAAAGGTCGCAAGTTCGAATCCCGACTGTACCAATGAGTTTTTCTGACCTTAAGTACAGTGATTAGTCACACCACGAGCTTTACGGTGAAGGAAAACATTGAAAAGAAACGTGCATACGTCTGAGAAGCAATTCAAAGGCGTAAGTATAGTCGTGCTTGAGTAACGGCGATGGACTCGCCATGTGTCACGTTGGCACCTAAAATATATCTCTGGCGGAGAGAGGGTACTACATACCTCTGCTTACCACTTCGGGGACCGTTGTGGGAAGTCGTTAAGTTATATAATAATAATGATCCAGTTTGTTTGAAACCATTTACAAGAGTTAATTAAATTCATTAATATAAACTCTTAATTGCACAGTTTACTTTCTACAAATTAACTCAACCTCTTAATTATAAACTAGCGGATCCCCGTGGTCTCTCCTGCATTTAATCTGATTAAGCGCTTGGGTAGCGACTTTTCTTATTAATGCCAAAAGATTTTTTCAATTAGGATTAGTAGTAGTGAGATTGGTGCGTTCAAACAAACACTACAACTATCTTTCTTATAATAGTATAGATAACATAAATAATTAATAATAGGTATATAACGAAAGTAATAATAATGTATAACGTAAGAGGCAGAAGAAGGCCACGTTCCAACTACCTGGATCGAATCGATCGGGCGCTCAAGGACGGGATCGTCAAGAGTACTCGAAACCGACGAGCATGTATAAATAGACTGATGAATGTGGATGAAACGAAAGAGGTGTGTAAGTCTAGAGAGAACTGTCGCTCTATACTCTCTGCCTACCCCGTTAGGGACTTGGCGTGATGATATGATGATGATGATTACGCAAGTCTAAAGTAACTAATATACCTCTGGCGGAAAGTGGGTGTCTGGGCATTACCTATGCCTACCCCTTCGGGACCCTTACGCCTTGTAAGGATATTATTATTATTATAACTTAAGCCTAAAGCGAAAACTTTAACTGATATGAAGGACATTAAGTATTTGTGCGGAGCAGACCTAGGGCGGGCGCCTAGCTGACAAAATCAATGTGTGCTATTTATAGACATGCCAAGACAGTGTTGCCATAATATGCTCAAATGTCAGCGATTCCAATTTGACATTTCGCCTGACATTACATACTTTTTTGACGTTTTGCAAACCTAAATGTCAAAAAACTTGTTTTAAGTGACGAGAAACCGAAAAAGAACTATTTATAACACTTGTACATTTGTAATCTAAATAAATCTTAGGCGAAATAATGTGTAACACCTTCTTTCGCCTAAGATTTATTAGGAAGACAGTGTCTTGTCTTCCTCCTAAAAAACTGGAGCGATTTTAATAAAATTTTCTGTGTCTTTAGGTGGATTCGAGAATGGTTTTGATTCACAATTGGACCAGATAGGTGGCGCTGCGATCGTGTTTTTGAGGTAGCAACGGAGTTGGATGACATTTAGCACAGGGATAGAATATTAGCCTCTACGATGACATTAAATATGTTTGATTCCAGGAAAAGAAAGATAAAAAATTTTTATTGATGAAACCGCGGAGCTTTCTCTTGAATCACTCTATCCATTGATGAAAACCGCATTATCATCTGTTGCGTAATTCACACGTACTTTATATCTATACTAATATTATAAAGCTGAAGGGTTTGTTTGTTTGTTTGTACGCGCTAATCTCAGGAACGTCTGGTTGGAATTGAAAAATTATTTTTGTGTTGGATAGTCCATTTCTCTAGGCTTTAGGCTTTTATATAACATCACGCTACAACTAATAGGGGCGAAGCATAAATGAAAAATGTTGCAAGAACAGGAAAAAAATATTCCTTTTTGAGAGCTTCCGTTGCGTGCGCAGCGTAAACGGTTTAAGTTACGAAAATATCATGTGCGAGGGAATTGTTCCTCTTTAAAAGTTAAAAAAAAAGTCCGCGACAGCATATGTCTATCTTTTAAGATTGACTCACTATAACCTTTTTTATGGCAATTAAGTCCGCGATGGGCTGCTAAGCAACTTAACTGATTTCAATCAAATTTGCACACCGTGTGCAGTTTGATCCAACTTAAAAGATAAGATAGCTTACATCACAATTGGACCCGATAGGTGGCGCTGCGATCGTATTTCAGGAAATTTTACTTTTTCACCCGGGCGAATCCGGGCGGGACAGCTAGTATGTACATATATAGATAGTCTCCAAGAAAGATGAGGCCTTCCTTTGTGGTAGACCTAGAGACAACTTGATTGCAATACATCGCTCATAGTTAGTACCTTTCCAAGGCCTTTGGCTATGGTATTCGCCAACCGTCCACTCGCTGTACATAAACTGTATTTGCCGCGGTGGCCAAATGGTTCGAGTAGTTGCCGACAACGCAAAGATTGCAAGTTCGAGAGGAAACCTGCATACGTTTGAGAAGAAAGTCAAAAACGTACGTCACATTCGCCTACCATTGGTCACCTAAATAAACCTCTGCCGATTGGCCATTTGGGGAAGGCTAGAAGATATTAACTTCTTAAGATAATGATGCGGTTATCGATCGAACTGCGGTACTTTTGAAAGTAACCTACCGCCGGTTGGTGAGAAAAGCACTCGGAGCGCCAGTTCTCGCTGGAGCGTATTTGGCAGAAGTTCAGTAGGATTTGACTATTTAACGTGTCGCATAACTACTTATGTGTTAGTAATAACGTTATAATTCGCAAACCTTGGGCAAGCTTCATTCGCTTAAAATCCTTTACGTAATATTTCTACTTTGAATTTGATTAAAGTACTTAAGTAAAAGTACTAAGTTAATTGAGTAAGCTGTCAGTGAGAGTTCCATCAAAATTGATAACATTAATAATATTTAAATAAAAAAACATATAAAATGTTTTTTTATTTAAATATTACGCGGTAATTCAATTAAATTAAAAAAGCGTAACGCGTGTAACTTTTACTATTTACGCAGCTTACGCAACGGTAGCTCCCAAAAGGAATGCATTTTCCCCGTTTTTGCAACATTTGCCATTAATGCTCGGGGCCTATTGGTCGTAGCGTGATGTTATATAGACCATAGGCTTCCTAGATAAATGGGCTATTCAACACTACAATAATTTTTCAATAGTTCCCGAGATTAGGCCGTTCAACCAAACGAACAAACAGTTCAGCTTTATAAGGCCAAAATCTTAAGCCTAAGTAAGGTGATATCTTACCGACTGTCATGAAGAGCATCTTGACTCCAGGTTCGAGGAAGTATTTTGAGGGTTCTGTGTTGTGGAGCCGGTGGTAGATGACGTCATAGCCTTGACATGACTTGCCAGGCAGGAACGAGAACTCCCTGGAAAAGTAAAAAAAGACCTGAGACTTCCTTCTTTAATTTTAGAAAAGCTCATTGGTGTCGCCGGGGTTCGAGCCTGCTACCATGACTTTGGCTAAGCTACTAAGCCATAACGGCCCCCCGAATTTTATTACTGTAGTAGGTATAAAATGAAAACAAAACAACAATGAGTGTTTGTCTTGAATAATACACCATTGTCTGAGTGCATACACATATATAATTTATCAGCAAATTTACTTTGATATTTTTTATGTGCTATATATAATATTTGTACTATTGTTTGACGGGTACTGGTGGTTCAAATCATATATATATATATATTATCCTAACTGTCTGTCCGTCTGTCTGAGCGCGAATGAAACGCGAAAAGCTCCTAAACTATTGAACGGATTTTCACGAGGTTTTCACCAAAAGACAGATTAATTCATGAGAAAGGTTTAGGCTATAATTTGTTCAGATTTTAATGTTATTAAAAATTTCGGAAAAAGACAAGTCGTGTGGGATGTTTCATAAATTTTCATCAAAAAAACAATATGAGTACCCGAGCGAAGCCGGGGCGGGTCGCTAGTTGATTATATAGTAATATATACATTTTGTTCAGCCACAAGAGTGGCAAACAAGCATACACCTGATGGGAAACGGTTACCGTAGCGTAATTAGCGATACCGATGTGATAACGATACCGATGTATCACTTGCGCGTTGCTACTCTGTGCTAGGAGAGGAATATTGTGTTGGCAGCATATTGGGACTATTCCCTCTACTCCCAACACTATATAACAATCTTCCCCCTCCCCAAGGAGCTCATTATTGGAAACCTTATATGGAAGTTCTTTGTTTCAACCATAAACTCTAAAACTCGACAACATACACCACTCAAACTCCTTGGTAGACTTTGCTAGAGGCTCGAGTATTAGGTCGAAGAGGCTGACAATCAAAACCAAAATCTTTTTATTTCACATAGGCCCAGATGGGCACTTATAAAACGTCGAAAAAGAAGCACGGTTCTGGTTGGTCGCTTCCATGGAGAAGAACCGGCAAGAAACTCCATGGTTACTCTTTTCAAATCATATACAATAACAATATTTTTTCGTTACAGCAATAGTACCCAAGTATGGGGGAACAACGTAGGCCCGACAATAGGTCGTTGCTTACTATACAAAGCTTACATAAAACATGATAATTATAACAATGTTAGCAAGATCTAAGAATCTACAAAGCCTACAATGTTCTCACATTCACAAATTAAACAAGTGACACAATACATGACGAATCGCAGATTCTATGCAAGTTAGCTATCACTGTTATCAGTGCTACAGATGAAATAGTTTATTAGATGTACATCGTTAATCACTGCTTCAATACGATTAATATATATAAAAAATTGCAGCGTAGGTAGGTATAAAAATTTTCCCAATTAACTGATACGCGTCCAAGTGATTGCAAGCACGTTTACAACTGCGATTAGATATTTTTGGCATGACAACAAATATAAATATAAAAATCGATGTATATCTATACTCTCTACCTACCCCGTTAGGGACTAGGGGTGATGTCCGCGATGGACTCTTAAACTACTTAACCGATTTTAATAAAATTTGCACACCGTGTGCAGTTTGGTCCAACTTGAAAGATAGGATAGCTTACATCTCAATTTATAGTCGCAATAATATTTTATTGCAAATTATTTGTCTATTATTTGACAGTCACAATTATCACAGATGGCGATATCTGATGGCCGGATTGAGTAAGTATTTATTTATTAATTTTTGTCCTTTATTATCATTTTATTAATATACCTTTTTATTAATATTGTGATTTTTTTTAAGTATTATTGTATATTGTCTTTGTGTCCTTTTTTTTTTCTTTTAACAAATGTAATTGGTTAACCCGTTTTTGTTAAATAAATAAATAAATCATACAAACTTTAATAATAAAATATAATGGTAAGGTAGCATAAGAAAACGTAAACGTAAAACGTAAACGTAAAACCTTTTACGTTTATAATAATAATAATAATTTTTATAGTTATTTATTTAATTACAATGTAATATGTATAATAAAAACCTTAGCCACAGTAACGCGTGGCCGGGTCTGCAAGTAGGTATACCTATTTGTCAATCAAAGATATATTAAAATGATATTAAAGCCGTGGTGGCCGAGTGGTTCTAGCAGTAGCCTGCGACGCAAACGTCGCAAGTTCGAATCCCGACTGTACCAATGAGTTTTTCTGAACTTAAGTACAGTGATTAGTCACACCACGAGCTTTACGGTGAAGGAAAACATCGTGAGGAAACCTGCATACCTACGTCTGAGAAGAAATTCAAATAGTCGTGCTGGAGTAACGGCGATGGACACGCCATCTGTCACGTTGGCACCTAATATACCTCCGGCGGAAAGTGGGTGTATGGGTATTACCTATACGCCTCTGCATACCTCTTCCCTTGCGGGAAGCGTGAGGATATATTATTATTATTAAAATGACATATAATTATAACAATCTTAAGAAATACAACTTTTCTCTGGATCGCTGTCTTCGTGTATGTGCCTATAGCGATGTCAAACATAATGGGTATATTATTTATTATCCGCAGAGTTGCGACGTAACGACCTTTTCTTACTAAGTTATGGAACATTTAATTGCATATTGTAACGACTGGCGTGACGTCACGTGTCAAGGCGACCGGTTTGTCAATATTACTCAATGAGATATTACTTGACAGTTCTTCAATCATGAGCCACGGTTGCCGGTTGGTAAAGATTTGCTTTATACGAATAACATATTTTTGCAAGTTTTTTAATATACATATCATAATTTTGTTATTAGAAGGGCTGCACACGCCTTCCCACAAGGATCCCCAAAGGGGTAAACAGAAGTCTATAGGTAGTACCCACACACCCACTTTCCGCCAAAGATATATTTTAGGTGCTAACGTAACAGATGGTGTGTCCATCGCCGTTACTCAAGCACGAATATACATACGCCTTTGAATTGCTTCTCAGAAGTATGCAGGTTTCCTCTCGATGTTTTCCTTCACCGTAAAGCTCGTGTTGTGACTAATCACTGTACTTAAGTTCAGAAAAAACTCATTGGTACATTCGGGATTCGAACATGCGATCTTTGTGTCGCAGGCATCATAACTAACCACTCGGTCAACTACGGTAACTACACACACGAATTACTCGTCCACACTCGGCCTAAGATATCTGCATAAAATATAAGTACTTCTTCACCCTTAATTATTTTTTATCAGTATTGTTGCCATGCTCAGAAAACTCGATTCCTTGCCACTTAGGGACTGGTTGCTAAGAAGACCTTGCGGTTTACCTTTTCAGTGTTATTTAACTTATTCGACCGCCGACCGGTTTACATCTGACAAGGTCGTATACTTGCCTCTCCACTCAGATTGGTTGTCGATTTGCGATACTATGGTAACTAGCTTTTTAGCGCGGCTTCGGGTGCTTTTAATATATACTTTTTTTTATACAACTAGAGTGGCAAACAAGCATACGGGCCATCCTGATGGAAAACGGTTACCGCAGCCTATTTACGCTTACAATACCGAAGTATCACTTGCGCGTTGCCACTCTGTGTTCGGAGAG
This sequence comes from Drepana arcuata, assembly GCA_016069955.1. NCBI lineage: Eukaryota > Metazoa > Arthropoda > Insecta > Lepidoptera > Drepanidae > Drepana > Drepana arcuata. The sequence continues at coordinate 24,790 of JACCPG010003376.1, read as the reverse complement.
TTATACTGTGTTGGCAGCATAATGGGACTAATCCCTCTGTTGCCAACACAATATAACAATCCTCCCCCCTCCCGAAGGAGCTCATTCACCTTATTCACCACGTAGGAACACAACACAATAAATTGTGTTATTTGGCTACGGACTTCTATAAGGCGGAGGTCCTGCCCCAGTCGGGCAGCTCTAAAATTTTACGGGAAACCCGTTAGCGCCAGCTGTCTTTACACCTTTCTCGAAGGTCCCCGAAAAGGTAGGCAGAGATGTGAAATGAAATGAAATAGAAATTAAATAATTAGTTCGCCAGAATACCGTTGGTAACATCTATACAAATAAATAAAATTGGAGTGTCTGTTTGTAATACTACTAATCACTGTGCTTAAGTTGGTCCAGCCGGGAATCGAACTCGCAATCTTTACGTTGCAGGTATCTATTCGAACCACTCGGCCACCGCGGCTCAATAGTAAGTAGAATATAGGTTGTTATGACATAATACTAACTGTGTTTAAATGGCGGAAAACCATTGTTCAGTCAAAGCGCACAATAACTATTTAAATGGCTAACCGTTCAGCTCGTTTATAATGCACGATGCTTTCTACTCACTAAAAACCCCTCGGTGGCCATCCTCTGTGAACATAGGAGGGCTCTGGGATCTCCTGAGGAACGCACCAGGGCCCTCCTGCACTTTGCCCCCCACCCTAACTACCCGCAGGCCCGTCAATCCCATTTAGTCGCCTCCTACGACAGGCAGGGGATGCCATAGCCGAAATTCTTTAGCCCTGGCTATTGGGCGGTAAATAATATTGCTAGTCCAGCCCAGCTGTTCGACCACATATGGAGTACTGCTGCCACCTGTGGGCTGGAGCCCCTGGATACCAGCTAGCGCCTTTTGACGCGGTTCAGAAACGCGCCGCTAGAATTGTCGATATATACTATGCTCACAAGCGGCTTGGAATCACTAAGTCTGAGGAGAGACTTTGCCTCTCTGTGTGTGTTCTACCGCTTGTATAACGGGGAGTTTTCTGCAAAATTGTTCGACATGATGCCCACTTCCACCTTCAACCACCGCACCTCTCGCCATCGACGGGGAATTCTTCCCCATACCTTGGAACCTCAAAGGTCTCGCACTGTGCGCTTCCAAAGGAGTTTTCTTCCGCGAACGCTCAGGCTGTGGAATGAGCACCCCGTTGAGGTTTTCCCTCTAGAGTACAGCATGGAGTTCTTCAAGAAGGGTTAGAAAAGATTCCTGCAGGGTCGGCAACGCGCGAGTGATAACCCTGGTGTTGCAAGCGTCCAAAAGTACTTGGAACTCACGCTAAAAGCCATAATAAAAAAAAAAGGTTCATTTCTAAATTATCTCTTTATACATACGTGTTCTATTTTTTGCAATCTTTAAACAACTAATTATGACATTTAGATTTATGTGTCTACTTCATAGAACAGGTATAATATTCCAAGTATCAGAGCAATTAAACCAGTTACTCAAGGACTTGAAGCAGCTTCCTTCTGAGTGAGCAAGAGTGTTTTTACAATCACTAATACTGTTATTAATGGACAAGTTGATGCTCCAAATCTAGCTTTCGAATAATCTTGCTGACAAATTCAGATCTAAAAAGCTTTCAAGACATTAATGTATCACTTTTTAATGTTATCATCTGTATATCATGACTAGTTAAATATTTGCCCCCAATAGCCGTGGTGGCCGAGTGGTTCGAGCAGTTGCCTGCGACGCAAAGGTCGCAAGTTCGAATCCCGACTGTACCAATGAGTTTTTCTGAACTTAAGTACAGTGTTGAGTCACACCACGAGTTGAACGGTGAAGGAAAACATCGAGAGGAAACCTGCATACGTCTGAGAAGAAATTCAAAGGCGTATGTATAGTCGTGCTTGAGTAACGGCGATGTACTCGCCATCTGTCACGTTGGCACCTAATATACCTCTGGCGGAAAGTGGGTGTGGGTATTACCTATACACCTCTGCCTACCCCTTCGGGGACCCTTGTGGGAAGGCGTGGGGATATATTATTATAGTTAAATATGCATTTATTGATACCTGTCACAAGATCAAACAGGGAAACAAACACACTTTTTTATTTTAACTCTCTTTCTTAAGTAGAGGTGATTTAGTTTACACATTTTATTTCAGCTCTAATTTAGTTTAATGAACAGTGATTTAGTTTACATGTAATAGTTACTCAGGTTGTTTATTACAGAGTATCTTTGCTACAGCGATTCTTTTACTACTCCCCTAGGAGAAAAGAAATCTGACAAGTTGAGAGCCTCCTCCATTTATTAATTTGGTTAAAAGAACATCTCGCCATTATAATGGCTGACCACGTAGGGGTATCATTATTTGCTTAAAAACCGAATGCTGGATAAAGCCCCACTACAAGTTGCTGATTATTCAGTCCACAGCTTAATGGCGCTTAATAACATACATGTACTTACATACAATCGCCGTGTCCCTAACAGGGTAGGTAGGGAGAATAGAGCGCCAGTTTTCTCTAGACTTGCATACCCCTTTCGCTTGGTCCACATTCATCAGTCTCTTCATACATGCTCACCAATTTCATGTACACTTGACATTTCCTACAATTTATCTTTAAATTACTCTCACAACTCTCGGAACTGTTATGATACTTTTGTAACTTAATGAAAAAATAGCAAGACATATGATATGATGCAAAGATATTTAAAAATAACTGTGAATACTCTCAAACAACATAGTCTTAATGGACAAGCTCTTAAGTACAAGCACAAGCACTTAAGTATTGCATACTTAAGTACATAAATTGGCAGGAGCATTAAAATGCATACAAAAATAGCAATCTAGCAATAGAAATGTGAGTCAGAGATAGCAAATAGTTGTTTTATTATCTCACATATTTTTTGTTGTAAAATTTAACTATCAATTCAATGTAATGTTTATGAATTATCAAAAATCAAGCAAAGTAATTTAAAAAAGATTTTCAAACTTAATTATTTAAAATAAGTATTTTTTTAATTTCTTGTTACTTACAATGTCTCCTGTGATATTTTCAGTTCATCAGACGATAATATTCGGTTTTCGAAAAATTCCGGCGCGTTCTTCCTACACGAATAATATTTTTCTATGCAAGTTTTAGTTTTGTCCATATCCCCAAAACACGCGTTATAAAAAAGTATAATCTGTTTATCGGTTAAATCTTTCGGCACATATTTTGATTTGTCCAACTTCTGCGTCCATTGTTTTAACTCATTTATATCTTCTTGAGAAAATTTGTCCATAGCAGCCGAGGCTTCCTCGTAGTCGAACTCCATATCCACGGGCATATTGTATTATTAAATTAATAGATCGTCTATAATCACGCAATTTATTCACCGGATACACGACTATCTCAATAGCAATATAATTGACAACTGACGACCTGACGTCAATTGAATTTTGAAGAGTTGACCACAGAATAGGTACTCAGTATCGGTATAAACAATGCTACCAATCGTACCAACTACTTGATAGACTAATAAAATAGTCTGTCAATCCCATTTTTGCAATTGCGACTACGTGTCTCTTCGGCCGTGATCAGCTATAATGTATTTTATTACTATAAAGCTTTACTCGTAATACATTTAAAATTATATGAAAATAAATAGTTAATAACAAACAGAATAAAAATAAAAGAAAATAAAGAATAAAAATGATAAGAGATATAATTAGTCTATGCTAGCGGATTGCGAACAACGCTCCGGCAAGACCATCGAGATTTTTCCCTAGTACAGGGATGATACTATTTTAAAAATAGACTAGGGAAATAACGGTATTTTCTGACAAATTTGGTCTACTTAAAAGTATAATTTCAACCAAATGGATTCAGATTCGTAAGCGTAATCGTTTATTACACACATACATATATATCATCACGCCGATTCCCTCACGGGTTAGGCAGAATGAGTAGGGTGCCAGTTCTTTCAAGAATTACAGTCCTGTTTCGCTTCATAATCATTAATCAAGCTTTTCAACTCGCCGGTTTCGAGTACTCTTAATATTATGTAATCGTTTTAATCATATTATGCTTCGTAAAATATAATATTAATTGTTGTATATGTAACCTTTTTTAAATAACCAGCTTCGCCCGCGACACTTTATATGCACGAGGCTAGGCTAACCTCTTATGCTTTTATAAATTTTTGTGTGCCAATACGAATATATCTATAGAGTCATTCAAATAACCCAAATTGAACGTATTTCAGAGAAACGAATCTAGTAATAAGAACGAAGAGAGATAGATTCAAGTTGATTTGTAAACTACATTGGAGGATTATAGTAATATTGGGTACTCCAGTGATACTGCTGCCCATAGCTTTTTTAGGAGAAAATAACGTATGTTTACCATAACGCTTTCTCAGCAAATTAATGATACCAACCTTCCGGCAAGCTCTGCGTCGACTATATGAAACTTTCTGCTAGAAATTACAAACGTAACATAGTTATTTTTATTCAAACCACAGAGAGCAAGAGTTACTTAGGTCATTTAAATTGCATTATTCTATAAATGGCAATCATTGTTCATTGCTTGTTTATGGAATAGAGTAAGCTGTTGCGAAAATTTAAAATATACTTGATGAGTGACTACGATAAGACTGTTGAAAGCGGACGAAGCGCAAGAGTCTCTTTTACTTTGGAGAGAACTAGTGTTCTACACTTTCTGCCTAACACGTGAAGGCAGATTGTCTATTGGCCAAGCGATCTTTTTAGCATAGATACCTACATATTTTCACGCCCAGTCCCCAAAGAGTAGGCAAAGCTAGTAGACCACTTTTAATCTCTAGCTTCGTCCACATACATGAGTCTCTTCATACATGCTCGCCGTCTACGAGTACACTTGACGTGCCCATCCTTAATTTAATTTTAACATAACCATTATATAAATAAAGTTACTCAATTAGCGTTTTACATATTCTTTAACACGAGAACTTACAACTGTATGAAAACGCTTATTTGCCATAGATATAAGTAATCCGAATATAATACTTTTTAAAACGCACAAAAACAACTTTGTTTAAGGCTTACATATGTTTTTACATATTCCTACTGACCAGTGTCTACTGGATATCCGACGTCATGCATCCCGGCGTGACGTCATTAGTACCCTACGCGATGATGTCATTGTTGAGCATGGCGGTTCCAGAGTTGAATAGTCAAGTGAGTCTCGAATAAACGAATTCTTTAATCTGTGTTATTAAAAAATACTTTTATTAAGCTAGTGGGGTATAACATGATAGCGTTGATAGTATTTATACCAAATTATATATTATACTAGCTGTCCCGCCCAGCTTCGCCCGGGGGAAAAAGTTTATAATAATAATAATATATCCTCACGCCCTCCCACAAGGGTCCCCGAAGGGGTAGGCAGAGGTGTATAGGCAACACCCACACACCCACTTTCCGCCAGAGGTATATTAGGTGCCAACGTGACAGATGGCGAGTCCATCGCCGTTACTCAAGCACGACTAAACATACGCCTTTGAATTGCTTCTCAGACGTATGCAGGTTTCCTCTCGATGTTTTCCTTCACCGTAAAGCTCGTGGAGTGACTTATCACTGTACTTAAGTTCAGAAAAACTCATTGGTACAGTCAGGATTCGAACTTGCGACCTTCCATCGCGGACAAACAACGTGACACGTAATTTATATATATTAAAAATATATATTTCTTAAATCAGTTTTATACATATATTTTATACGGCAAATGTGGCATACGCGGTTTGCCACACAGTAAGCGGTTATCGCCGCTTATCGCCGCTTGCAACACCAGGGGTATCACTCGCTTACTGCCGCAACTACAGGAGCTTTTCACACCCAAAGAGAGGTAGGGCATAACGGGTTTCCCGTTCGAATTTGGAGCTGCCCGACTGGGGCAGGACCTCCACCTTATAGACGTCCGTAGCCAAATAACTAAATTTTTGTGTTGTGTTCCTACGTGGTGAATAAGGCTTCCAGTAATTAGCTCCTTGGGGAGGGGGGAGGATTGTTACATTGTGTTGGAAGCAGAGGGATTAAACCCATTATGCTGCCATCACACCATAATTCTCCGAACACAGAGTGGCAACACGCAAGTGATACTTCGGTATCGTGAGCGTAAATAGGCTGCGGTAACCGTTTCCCATCAGGTGGGCCGTATGCTTGTTTGCCACTCTTGTTGTATAAAAAAAAAAAAAAAAAAAAAACACCCTTCTTGAAGAACTCTATGCTGCTGTACTTTCAGGGAAAATCTCTAAAACTCGTTTCCAACTTTAGTGGTTCCAAGGTATGGGGATGAATTCCCCGTTGTGTAAAAACTGTTTTAAGACTATAGTATCTTCTCGTTATTTAGGCATTTGTGCGCAAGGAGCTGATAGATAGTGCCGTGGTGATGATGTTCGTGGTAGCCTTGGAGTACAGCAACCTGCACAGGAGGCTGGCTTTGAAACTGCTGCTTGTATTCGGTTGCTCGCATTACAGGTGCCTATTTCCATTCATCATACTAGACGTAGACAGATATTTAAGACCCATACTTGAATACTATTTTTTTTTATATATATCAAGAGTGGCAAACATGCATACGGCCCACCTGATGGGATACGGTTACCGCAGCCTATTTACTCTTACGATACTAAAGTATCACTTGCGCGTTGCCACTCTGTGTTCGGAGAGTTGTAGTATGTTGGAAGCATAATGGGTTTAATCCCTCTGCTTCCAACACAATTTAACAATCCTCCCCCCTCCCCAAGGAGCTCATTACTGGAAACCTTATTCACCGCGTAGGAACACAACACAAAAAAATGTGTTATTTTGCTACGGACTTCTGTAAGGTGGAGGTCCTGCCCTGTCCTCCTGTCGAACAGGGAACCCGTTATGCCCTACCTCTCTTAAAATGCTGTAATATAATCATATTTGTTATAGAGCCGTGGTGGCCGAGTGGTTCGAGCAGTTGCCTGCGACGCAAAGGTCGCAAGTTCGAATCCCGACTGTACCAATGAGTTTTTCTGAACTTAAGTACAGTGATTAGTCACACCACGAGCTTTACGGTGAAGGAAAACATCGAGAGGAAACCTGCATACGTCTGAGAAGAAATTCAAAGGCGTATGTATAGTCGTGCTGGAGTAACGGCGATGGACTCGCCATCTGTCACGTTGGCACCTAATATACCTCTGGCGGAAAGTGGGTGTGTGGGTATTACCTATACACCTCTGCCTACCCCTTCGGGGACCCTTGTGGGAAGGCGTGAGGATTGTTATTATATGTACCTATGATTTGAAAAGAGTAACCATGGAGTTTCTTGCCGGTCCTTCTCCATGGAAGCGACCAAGCCGAACCGTGCTTCTTTTTCTACGTTTTATAAGTGCCCATCTAGGCCTGTGTGAAATAACAATATTTTGATTTTGTACAAATCGGGAATAGAAAATAATCCAAATCGTTTATTCAACTTAAAGGACCCAGGAGCACTTTTATTTATTTTTTTTGTATGGTGTCTCGTAGCGTGAGTTCCGGGAAATTTTGCTACTTAACCGGTCAATAGCGAGACCTAGGCCTCCAGGCAGGCATTTTAAATACTAAGCAACACAGCTAAGGGCACCCCGTGTAGGGTTCGGACCTCGGCTTAGGGCGTTGCTGGTTCGCGAGCAAGGGAGCTGGGCTGGTCTGGTATTTTATTATTATTTAGTTATTTGGGGAGGGGATTTGCGCTACTGGCTCGGCTCGGGTCGGCACTTGCGAGAGACTGGGGGGAATGTTACGGCTTATTCGCGTCGAGCCTCGCCGGCGAGGACGGAACAGTGGTCGGTTTTGTGTAGTGTTGTTTGTGTGTCGTCGTCGGGCGTCCTGGAAGACCGTTATGTCGTCATCCGGTTCGATGACGGCATGTCTTGGACACCCAGGAGCACTTCCTTAACGTGATATATATACTAGATATAAAATTACGTTACCGCTTTTTTCAAATAAAAACCTGGCAGGATAAATTATAACGAGAACTAAATATAACTCCCCGCTTTTTTTATTAAATCAGTTCCCATTATTACTTGGGTAGACAATGGTTATTCTTATATTACATGTTTGCAAAGCGAGAAAATTACAATGCCACTTGTGTAAAATGGCGTGTATTTTGCCAGCCTTCGCGTGCTACTTCCCATACGATTTTGTCTTTTAATACGTATACAGGTTTCTTTTCAATGTTTCCCACTTCGGTTAAGAGTCCATCGCCGTTTCTAAAATACGACTAATACAATACGTTTTTGAATTTGTTTTCCTTAATTTTCTGATGTTTTCCCAGGTTGAGTTTCCTCCTGTTCTTCACCACGATGTTCATCGCAATGTGGTTCTCCAATCTGATAGCTTGCGGGCTTATGATGCCGGTGACAAAGGCAATTCTCACAGAACTAGAAAAGGTATCTTCAAAACGTTCCCAAAATCTGTCTTAAATTATATCAGCAACGCCCTAAGCCGAGGTGTGAACCCCACAGCGAGAGCCATTAGCTCGAGTGCCTGGCTGGAGTGTAAAAGTACAGAAAAGCTCATTGGTAGGTACAGACCGGCTATGATGAATGTTTCTATCATACATTTCATCACTCCGAGTCCCCAACGGGGCAGAGAGTATAGAGTGCCAGTTCTCTCTAGACTTCTATGTACATATCTTTCACCTCGTCCACATTCATCAGTCTCTTCATACATGCTCGTCGGTTTCGAGTGCTCTTGACGTTCCCGTCCTTGAGCGTCCTATCGATTTGATCCAGTTATTTGGAACATGGCCTTCCTCTGCCTCTTCTTGCACACTTTTGCTTTGTATATCTGTTTCGTCAATATTTCTTCACTCATCCTTTCTATGTCCAACCAACGTAACATGCCTTTTTAATATATTCGCACTGTTACAGATGGGCATTCTAGAAATATACCAAACTATTGGCAAGGCTACGCAGAAATCTATTCGTCACGAGCAAAGGTATTCTTACTCTATAACAATCAATAGTATACAGATTTAGTAGAAAACATTACCAGAACACTGAAATACATACATACATATCATCACGCCAAGTCCCTAACGGGGCAGGCAGAGAGTATAGAGCGCCAGTTCTCTCTAGACTTACACACCTCTTTCGCTTCATCCACATTCACAACACTGAAATATTCTACCAAGTTTGGTAATAATGTGTTTGGAGCTAACATCATTGCAGTCCAGTTGCAAAGACCGTAGTGAAGTTCGTGTGTGAATTTCGAACTGTGATATGAACTATATATGTATATCCTTATATACACCTTCCTACAAGGGTCAAGGGTATATTATAGGTGCCAACGTGACAGATGGCGAGTCCGTCGCGGTTACTCAAGCACGACTATACATGCGCCTTTGAATGACTTCTCAAACGTATGCAGGTTGCCTATCGATGTTTTTCTTCACCGTAAAGCTCGTGGTGTGACTAATCACTGTATTTAAGTTCAGTAGAACTCATTGGTACAGTCGGGATTCGAACTTGCGATCCATGTGTCGCAGGCAACTGCTCGAACCACTCGGCCAACACGACTATTATGTACTATTTAAATGTATTATGTAATTAAATGTATTTACTTTGTTTTGACCCTCAGGACACCTAGGCCGACCAATTTCACGGTCTTCTACTTCCTTGGCATAGCTTATTCCTCGACAATAGGTTCGTATATATGATAATAATAATATAATATATCCTCACGCCTTCCCATAAGGGTCCCCGAAGGGGTAGGCAGAGGTGTATAGGTAATACCCACACACCCACTTTCCGCCAGAGGTATATTAGGTGCCAACGTGACAGATGGCGAGTCCATCGCCGTTACTCAAGCACGACTATACATACGCCTTTGAATTCCTTCTCAGACGTATGCAGGTTTCCTCTCGATGTTTTCCTTCACCGTAAAGCTCGTGGTGTGACTAATCAGTGTACTTAAGTTCAGAAAAACTCATTGGTACAGTCGGGATTCGAACTTGCGACCTTTGCGTCGCAGGCAACTGCTCGAACCACTCGGCCACCACGGCGTATATATACTAATTTTAATTAAATTTTTGGACGAGGCAAGACTAAGTAATTCGTATGTCAATCTCTTTTTGGAACTGCTTACCGTATTATATAAAAGCGAAACGGACAAATATATATAATTTAATTACATAATAAATATATATATATATATATATATATTTATTATGTAATTAAATGTATTTACTTTGTTTTGACCCTCAGGACACCCAGGCCGACCAATTTCATATATATATATATATATATATATATATACCCTTCATATTTAGTTACATCATACGTAATATAAATATCCCTTAATGGGACTTTTAATACAGAAAGGTTTCACAACATCTTGGAGGCATATTAAGACGTTTAATATATTTTTTTACAATTTATTTCAGTAACGTATCTAATTTTACATAAGACTTAAGTATTACTTAAAAATCTTACCTACTAACTTAAATAACTCACTAACTTAAAATTATCTTACCAATATTAACCATATCCTTACTAATATTATAAATGTGAATGTAAGTTTGTTTGTTACGCTTTCACGTAAAAGCTACTAAACCGATCATCATAAAACTTTGTACACATATTCTTGGAGGTATTAGAAGTAACATAGGATACTTTTTATTGAAAAAAAACAATTTTTACGAAAGATAAAAAAAAAAGCCGTCTACGCCGACGAAGTCGCGGGCACAGCTAGTACATAATAAAATATCAACACGCCGATTCTCTCATGATAAGTAGAGAGAGTAAATCCCCAACTACCTCTAGAGTTACAGAAATTTTGATTCATACAAATCATCAATGCCATACAAATAGATTTTAAAACCTAAAGATGATATTCATGGTTAAATTACAATCGGCGATCATGAATGAAGAGACTGATGAATGTGGACGAACCGAAGGAGCTATATAAGGCAAGAGAGAACTGTTGCTCTGCCTGCCTACCCCGTTAGGGTCTCAGCGTGATGTGTCAATTAAAACATATTTATACGTTTATTCGAAGGCGGGACTGCTACTCTGATGGGCAGTCGTGCTAATCAACTATTCAAACTTTACTGCTCGAGGTAAGAGACATATCCCTACTTATATTATAAATGCGAAAGTAACTCTGTCTGTTTGTCTGTTACCCTTTCACGCTTAAACTACTGAAGCGATTTAAATGACATTTGGTACAGCTATAGCCTAGAGGTTGAGGAAGGACATAGGCTACTTTTCAATGCGTACTTTTAAAATGGTTGTAAGGGATTGAAATAGGGGATTAAAGTTCGTATGGAAGTTTCGTCTTTTTTGAAGCTAGAAGCTTGGAACTTATTTTTTAGGCTCTTGATTACATATAAATTAATATTACATTCAAAGTTTGTAAAAATGTTACTCTTAAGGGGGTAAAAAAAATGCTGCTTAATATAACTTTTCCGCGCGGACGAAGTAGCGGGGCACAGCTAGTTTAATAATATAGCATCTAATAGACAAGTCTTGCCGACAAAGCCGTGGTGGCCGAGTGGTTCGAGTAGTTGCCTGCGTGCCAATGAGTTTTTCTGAACAGTGATTAGTCACACCACGAGCTTTACGGAAGGAAAACATCGAGAGGAACCCTGCATACGTCTGAGAAGCAATTCAAAGGCGTATCTATAGTCAGGCTTGAGTAACGGCAACGGACTCGTTGTCTGTCACGTTGGCACCTAAAATATAACTCTGGCGGAAAGTAAATGTGTGGGTATTACCTCCCTAACTCCTCTTAAACTCCCCTAGCTTATTTCCATCGGGCCCAAAGATAGAATTCCCCCACTTCACCCTCCTGAACCTTCCTGGTGTCCTGATCATGGAGACTTTGCTCTATATGTGGATGAACTACTTCTTCCTGGGTATGTTCCGGGCGCAGAGTGACATAGCGCTACAAATAGGCATCACAGAGGAAGAGGCGGTGTATGTCAAAGCTTTGTTATCAAACCAGTATGCGCATGTAGGAAAAATCAGGTTTCATGAATGGGTGAGTTTGTCCAACATAATATTGATAGGTTTTTTAGTATTTATAATTAACGTGGATACCCAGCGTGTGCTATGCTAAGCAATTTAATAATAATAATAGTTTCATTTCAGTCACATTGGCAACCATATAAATAAATTAATTAATTAATTAATAAATTAATCATGTATAATTAAAAATAATAAATAAATCATGTATAATTAATGATACATTACATTTATAATTACAATAAAGAAGTTCAAGTGAAAGTTTGGGACATTTGTTACTCAATCACGCCAGAATTGGTTGAATTTGGCCAACTTGATAGATTATTATCTGGATTCACTCATAACATCAGCACTTAATGGTATTTTTTTTCGGCGAGTGGTCGACCTCTTGGACTCTCTGTAGATCAGCTTGTGCGGCCCCCGCGTCGGTCAGTCTAGCCCACAGCACCGGGGACACTTTTGGGACGACGTGGTTTGATTTAGGGTTTTTGGCTTTGCGCCGGTAGCGCACCTCCATGCGGATATCTTGCTGTTTTAAGCCTGCGATTAACACTAAATTTAACACAAAACATTTGACAGGTCGTAGCAATTGTGTTGATGGCATCGATTATACTTCAAGCAGCTGCAGTCACTGTATATTTCAACGATCCGTCAACAGACCAAGTGTTGCACAGGTAACTAACATCCCCAGTTTGTAAGAGTAAGATAGCAGATCTTCGGCTAGACAAAATCCTTTTCCTGTGAACGTGCACGCTGCCATTTGTATGGCAGCAACAATTGTTGAGGTCAAAGTTTTCCGCTGCCATACCATACCATGGATTGCCTGATGGTGAACTGAAAGGATTTTTGGACCGCATGCTTGCTTGCCACCTCAATGGTAGGAAAACAAAATAAGTGCTCAGGAGCTAGTTCCAACCAAGTCTCTTCATTTAAGTACAATTTATTAATTTACCACGAGATTTGGAAAACATCGAGAACAAACTTGCTTAAGCTTGAGAAGAAATTCAAAGACGTATGTGTAGTCGAGCCTAAGCTCAAGCCTAAGTAACGGCGATGGATACGTCACCTGTCAAGTTGGCTTAAAATTCCCCGTTAATGAACGACTATATTATTAATTTCAGCTATTACAAGATTGTATCGCCTGCCATAGTTGGAGTGGTATTATTATTTATTATTCCGAAGAAGCTAGATTTCTTGAAGATTTTATGGAGAAGTTCAGGTAATCACTTGTAATTAAAACAAAAGGGCTATGTTTGAAGTCCACTCTGCCAATGGTGATCCATTGGCAGAGTGGACTTCAAACATAGCCCCATTCTTTTTACAGGTGTTCATACATATATGTACGTATATAGTGTTTTGGGCTCTTTAGAAGTTAAGTCAGTCACTATACAGAACTCAACCAAACACGTTGTTTCCTTGCAATGAATACTGTGCTAGTTAACTATCAACCCTATCCCGTTCCTGTAACGAACAACAGGATCTCAGATAAAATAACAGTTGCCCTTAGAAGTCCGTTGGTTGGTAGTTTAATACAGTAGAACTCCAATTATCCGAATTAATGGGGACCGGGACCCATTCGGATAATGAAATATTCGGACAATCGGATTTTTAAAAAAAAAATTGCCATTGGAGAGAATAAAAGCTACGTTTTGATATTGCACTATTTTTTTATTGAATTAAATGAAAGAAACATGAAATTTTCACATGTTTTAAATATAAATAAAATGTACTTATGTACAAGTTTAGAAATAAAAATCATTGTTTTTTAAACATCTCCGTCAATGTAAGCTGTTTTGCGGTCTTCAACCGTTTTCGGGCAGCCAGGTCACGCATTCGCTTGACGGTGAGCAGTTGCAAGTGGTCACACTCGGCAAGTTAAGACAAGTCTTGTGATTCGGATAATCGGCGATTCGGATAGTCGAAGTTCGGATAAAGCTACAACAATATTCGTTCAATCCGAAATATGGTTTCATGAGATTTTTTCATATGATGAATATGAAAATATAAGTTATATTCATTTCAATTTAAATTTTAAAAGATAAAGCACATCGCTATATGTGAAAATCTGGCCAGGTATGTTTTTCAACTTAGCATGTATTTTTTTTTAATCATACTATTTTCTGATGAACTCTTTCGTAAATGTGTGTGTATCGCTTTCAGGACCCAATATCAGTTTTTCATCGAGGACGTCTTACGGAGCATGCCTTAATTGGGATGTCGTTAGGGTCGGTATCCATTGGAGCACCCTCATGCTTATAGGTTAGCACTACAACACGCTTCTTAAATATTTTTAACATACTAGGGTGGTTCTTTGAAACTGAGTGTATTTAACTCATTGATATGGCTCTTATTTTTTTTTATTTGATAGAAAAAAATAACTTGTTATCTTGTTCAGATCATTCCATGTTATAACATATATCAAAGGCACCGATTTGTACTCAGCAGTATAGGATTTAGGCTGTGCTGATTAATTGGTCCACCAGACTAATGATGACCAAGACTGATGAATGAGACTTTGCACCATATTAATTAGAATCATGCAGAAAAATGAGAATAACATACTAACTCAAATCAACTTTATTATGAAAATATGAAATATATATGAAAATAATTATAGTCGCATCTTCTTATTGGCTTAAACAAAGTTATCTTATTTTAGTTTCTAAGTATAAAAATTAAATGTAAGATTTTTGGTCGAATTAAACATTAAATAAACAGGAGAGGGTAAATTGAACAGATACGACGAAATGTCTGTAATAAAAACCCTAACAAAATCTTAATAACAATAAAAATAAGCTTTAAAAACTTTGTACTAAATAAAAAAAATTGGGATTTACTTTGAGTATCATAATCAGACTTTTTTATATTTCAAATTAGCAATTGAACTACAAGGGAGTTCCGTCAATGTAGCCCGATTAATATTGAACAATATTTTACAAAATCCGTGGGAAAATGTTAAATTCCAAAATATTAATAAAAAATATTGGAATTCTCATCATCACTACTAGACTCTATTATGTATGGATTAAGATTTTCTTAATCGATGCCAAATGTATTATTTCCATCTCTTGAAAATGTGATCTCTGAGATATTATCAAAGTCATTCAGTATCTGCCGTTAATGCAACACTTTCCTCTCCATTTGTCGTCATTACGCACGTTTCTTCATTTTCTTTGGTCGTAGCAACTTCTTTGTCTATACTATTACTTATGCCTTATAATTTGCGTGTATATTTACTTGTTGCTAGGCCATTTGATATAATATATAGAATTCCGTTATTTTCGTTTTCTTGAATAGTGTGAAATAAGTTATTAGTACTTTTGCGTTTTTCGTTTTCTTTGAAGAAATGTTGCCTTGCCAAAAAGTTTCACCGATTTCACTAATTTGTTTTTTGCATTAGCAAGGGGTGTGGCTGGTTCGTTAGGCTTACCTGCGTCTTCCAAGCTATACAAACCAAAATATTCATGGCCATGATCGCAAACGACAGATTGAAAGAGACAAACGGTATCTGTACAGCTCAGTTTGCGAACGACTAACGAAGTGGAATCGAAGTTTCCCACTACCTGGTTCATTTTCATTGTGCCTGGAAAAGCTTTTACATTTTGAGGGAAAAGAAACTCCTCTTCACAAACATTATATTCTGAAACAGTTTTTATAATCACTTTCTTTAAGTTTTGCTGCATTATATTCAAGAAATCATCCAGATCTTTTGTATCTTGTCCTTGGGAAACAGCACGATCTGCAGTCCTCTTCATTACAGCACCTACTCCATCTGGGGCACCCTTGCCATGTCCAGATTCGCTGTAGTTCCATTCCATTATTTTGATGGAGCTCTGCTATATATGCAAAGAAGAAATTAGGTGAAATATTGATTTATTCCGATACTGGCTGTATGGGGAATCAGAAATATAATGTATAGTATATGTAGC
This sequence comes from Drepana arcuata, assembly GCA_016069955.1. Taxonomy (NCBI): domain Eukaryota; kingdom Metazoa; phylum Arthropoda; class Insecta; order Lepidoptera; family Drepanidae; genus Drepana; species Drepana arcuata. The sequence goes on along the minus strand of JACCPG010003376.1, from coordinate 8,886 downwards.
CTGTCTTTCTTTCTTCAAATACGGCCCAAACCTAATTTATATGGCCGTTTCAAATTCGTCTGGTTATAAGAGCCAGATTAAATCAGACTAATGGGAGCCAGATAAATTAGGAATTTGGAAATAATCGAATACTGCTCCGTAATTTATGAACGGATGCAATGAAAGTTATAATGACCATGAGTAAACAACATTAATAGAGACCTTGGGTTAATTGTAAAACATAACTAAAGGCACACAATTAATAAATGAAGACAGATTAATTATGTGACTTACCTGACAAAAGCCAGATTCCAACTTTCGATTCAACTTTTTGGCAAAATTAGCACCCGCGCACTTACGCTACGAACCAGGTCGGGACTTAAATGACGCAGCAAAATCACGAGTCGATATTATTTTAATAAATATTGTGTGCTTACTTGAAATCATGCTTGAACAAATTGGGCCAGTTTAATTATTATTTTAGTTGGGGACATTGTTTAAAGTACTGTAATAACGAATTTATACAGTTATTTTGATGATACATTGTAATATAAGATGGAGCATTTATTTAAATATCAGTGCAACATGCTTATTATGATGTATTGTTTCACTAAGATCGAAAAAAAATTATAATTGACTAAAAAGCGGCATGGGGACACACCAGATTAATTAGTTTTAACTGTTTTCTGCAGGCTTAATTATTGCTTAATTTATGTAATCCTAATTAATTACATAAGGCCTCGATAGACATTAAAATTTACTATAAAACCTGAAATCGATGTTCAATTTGAATATAATATTGATGTGTTCTTCAGTCAAAAACATGTCAAAACTGTGTTTCAAAGAATCACCCACTAGCTGTTCCCTGTTGTTTCACCCTCGTAGACCATGCTTAAGATTTTTTAAATCGGTCTAGTAGTTTTTGAGTTAAATCGTGACAAACGAACGAACAAAAAATCTAATCTTTCCTCTTTATTATATTACATACCAGCTGTCCCGTCCAACTTCGCCCGGGTGAAAAGGTAAATAAAAAATGAGTTTCATAAAATCCGTTCGTAGCTGACCTCTATACCGCGTAAGGAATAACTCTTACCAAATTTCAAGTCAATCGGTCTTACAGTTCCTGAGATTTCGTGAGGAGTGAGTTCACAAATGGGATCTCCTATTATATATATATATATATATATATATATATATATATATATAGATTATTTAAGATACCTCAGCATCTCCCTCCCAAACAGAAATCGTGGTTACCTAAGTTGTCGTAACTAGGTAGGTACATACATACATACATACATATATCTATAAACACACCGCGTCCCTAACGGGGTAGGCATATATTGTGATCGATATACAGTTATATCTACAGCTATCGTAAGTAATAATAGTAATACAACGCAATGCTGGCAAGTCCTAACCTCGCCGATCTAAGCCTTTGAACGTACCACAAGCCGAGAGCTTTACGGCGAAAGTAAAGCAGCAACAGAAACCTGTATACATCGCAGAAGACATTAAGACGCATGTCATTCTTGAGAAGCGGCGACGGACTCGCCATCTGTCCCATTGGCATCTAAATATATGTATGTATAGCGGCTCATAAAGGGAGATATTACATCCCTGCTAACTGCTCTAAAAACCCTTCTCACTTGTGCGTAAAGATATAAAGATACAAACGTAGTTTTAGCCTTTCTCCTCTACAATAATATATGTATGTAGGTGGTAGCAGTACAGTTTTTGAATCGCTCAAAGATTCCAACATGGTGGATGAGTTCGGGAAATTCCTGCTCCTCTTCAAGAGCTGGCCGACACCGGCCTTAGTCCTCGTCATCATTGTCTTCTGCAAGCTGATGACCGAGTTCGCGTGCAACTCCTGCGTTGTCTACTGTTTACTGCCGACCATCGCCAAATTGGTTTGTATTTAGATGCAAAAGAAAACTATATAAACTACACAGACCCAAATAAACATCGGGTTAAAAAGTAGTTATTGTGTTAGGGTAGCCATCTTGCTTTTTCAGTGGCGTATAATTTTATTGTACGCTCTTGAGGCCTGTATTAACATGGATGCTACAATTGTGACTGGCATTGATAAACTGTTATAAATACAATTATCGTATGAAATAAAACTATAATTGAATGATAAATAGACTAATAAAAGTATAAGTTACTATAAATTATTTAAATATTCTCACGCCTTCCCATAAGGGTCCCCGAGGGGATAGGCAGAGGTGTATAGGTAGTACCCACACAGACACACCCACTTTCCACCAGAGATATATTTTAGGTGCCAATAAATTTATTAGGTATATTTACTATAAATTATTATTTATTACATAGTCTAGTCATAGGACTTTTTTTATCAATAAAAAAATACATTTCGGTATTACATATATAAGTTAAGATTAATTTCAGTGGGTGTGTGGGTATTACCTATACACCTCTGCCTACCCCTTCGGGGACCCTTGTGGGAAGGCGTGAGGATATACACTTTCAGACAATGCCACACAATTGACCTAGTTCCGAAGTAAGGAAAACTTTTACTTCAAATAATATATCCTCACGCCGTCACCGTCCGCCGGCAGGGATAGGCAGAAGTGTACTACCTATATTTATATAGGTACGTAGGTCAAAACTAAGGTCCATTCGTGATCGTCACACCAATATCTGTACCTGGCGGGAATCAAACTCGACTTTAAACGACGCAGCCAACTTCGATGACTAAACTAGACCTAATAATCTTAACCACTTCCTCATCAGAGCACATCATGCAAAGTAAGCCCTCAATACCTGATGATGGCAGCAACCCTGTCGAGCTCCTTGCCTTTCCATCTCATCACGGCCACACCAGGAAACGCCTTGGTCTGCTCCTACGTCCATATACCTCCTTGGAGAATGGTAACTAATATCAGACTCGAAGCAAATCTATCTGTTTCGTTTTGACACCTCCGATTAATGGTGGTGTGGTAGAGTAGAGCCACGAGTAGAAAACGCTACGGACCCTGCTATCTAAATTTTTAAATTACTTTAAAAAAAACTATTTATTTATTTTCTTAACTAAAATAACTCAAAGCGATCCCTTGAGCAGAACAACTCGCCATAGTTTGTGTAGTGGACAAATTTGGCAGAAAGTTGAAATCGTGATGGCTTGTACCTAGGAATAGGACATAGACAACTTCATGCGGGCGAAGCCGAGGGCATAAGCTAGTAGTTTATAATATCGCGCTAAATGTTACAAAAACCGTTTTGCAATAGAAAAAAAATTTGCAATGGATTAGAGCCGTGGTGGCCGAGTGGTTTGAGCAGTTGCCTGCGACGCAAAGGTCGCAAGTTCGAATCCCGACTGTACCAATGAGTTTTTCTGAACTTAAGTACAGTGATTAGTCACACCACGAGCTTTACGGTGAAGGAAAACATCGAGAGGAAACCTGCATACGTCTGAGAAGAAATTCAAAGGCGTATGTATAGTCGTGCTTGAGTAACGGCGATGGAGTCGCCATCTGTCACGTTGGCACCTAATATACCTCTGGCGGAAAGTGGGTGTATGGGTTTTACCTATACACCTCTGCCTACCCCTTCGGGGACCCTTGTGGGAAGGCGTGAGGATATATATATATATGTTACAAAAACGGGGAAAGTTTAATCCTTTGGCAGCTTCTGTTGCATGCGCTGAGTTAATGGTTAAAACTACGCAACATTGTGTTTCGCGGTTTAACCCGCATGAAATTAGATAAATAAATATATATCTAACACCTGCTATCGTTCCCGCAGATGTCGGCAGGTCTGGGCCCATCATTGATAGCCATTACTGTGGTCTGGTTAACGGTGGTCGTATGGGCCTTAGCCATATGGCCAGACATCAACAAGTACCCTGTTTGGGCGGATATTAACTCGCTTTCGGGATATAATTAACATAATTATGTATGTATCTGTGTCCTTAATTAAAGCATTTACAACAATCAAGGTTATTTTAGTTTGAACCTCAAAACAAAAATATGGTTTCTCATAATCTGTGACAATCGACTTCGCCCTAATTTCTAAGTATGTCCAAAGTATGTAAAAAAAAAAATTTTTTATACTTTGCGCAATTTCAGGTAACTTAACATAATTGAATTAGCATGTACGTACGTACGTAAAAGAAGGGGCTGCGCCTAAACGCTGGCAAGACTAAGGTTCTGGTATTCGAAAGAGATGAACAAGTGACCGAATGTGCTATATCGGTAAATGGGCAAATTCTAGAGCAAGTGAATGAATTTGTATATCTTGGAAGCATGTTTACACGAGATGGAAAGTATGAAAAAAAGATATTTGAAAGGATCTTTACTCCCCGGAAATAAGGTGAATGGAGCCATGTCGGCGTCGGATGGGCAGTAAAGTCTGAGCAAGAATGCTCGAGTTGCTGTCCACAACGCGATATTGGTACCTACCTTATTGTATGGCAGCGAATCCTGGGTATGTCAGAGGAAGTATGAAAATAGCTTGAATGCAGTCGAGATGCGATCTCTTCGAAAATGTGCGGCGTAACGATATTAGATCGAATCCGCAATGAAGAGATTCGCAAATCAACTGGCGTGAATGAGGGCGTGATTGTAAAGATGAAGAAAGGCATGTTACGTTGGTTTGGACACATAGAAAGGATGAGTGAAGAAAGATTGACGAAACAGATATACAAAGCAAGTGTGTGCAAGAAGAGGCAGAGGAAGGCCACGTTCCAACTACCTGGATCAAATAGATCGGACTCTGAAGGACAGGAACGTTAAGAGTACTCGAAACCGACGAGCATGTATGAAGAGACTGATGAATGTGGACGAAGCGAAAGAGGTATGTAAGTCTAGAGAGAACTGGCGCTCTATACTCTCTGCCTACCCCGTTAGGGACTTGGCGTGATGATATGTATGTATGTATGTATGTATGTACGTATAACTAGTATGCAAAATAAGAGAGTCCAACCATTATCACAGCATTTGATTTTGGTTGCAATAGAAAAAAATATTGATATCGGATAACGTGAACGCTAATAACTTTATATGTATTATTATATTATTTGGATTTTGTCTGTAGATCCAGGATAGCATAACTCCAACGATCATGTACCGCCATAAGCAAATGCCAGAGAACCCGGGAAGATGTCATGTCATGTTGAAGGGAAAAATTCAGGGGAAAGGTTTAAGAGCGAATAGAAACCTTAAGAAAAACAATTATCATCAACATAGTATTTTATTTAACAACACACAGATATTTACAAGGAGCACATTACCGCAGACGTCAAAACCGAACATACTGGACGCAGTTCGCCATCTTTCTTTTAATCTTTTGGTACATATTTTTAAGCAATAAGGTAAGAATAAGTGGCGATTCGCTCGTGGCGTAAGCGTTCGCTCTCGGTTTGAAAGATCTGTCGTATGCGGTAGTAATTTGTGCATTTCATCTCCAATCCCAAAACAAACTCTAGTGCGTTGGAATTTTCGCTCACTGCACATAATCCTACAGCTGGAGAAACATCAACACCAACACCGAACGTACTTCAAAATTGACAGAAATTACGTATCCATCGCAGTTGGTATCATATATCACATACATAATTATAATTAGACAAAGTAAACCCATTTTCTGGATAGTTTCCTTGAGATACAAATGATAAGGGAACGTACCCATACTACGTGACCCGTTTAGGAGGGGGGGAGCGGAGTCTTTAAAATACTACGGTCAGTCACAGGAGCGGGGGGGTGGCTCAGGTTTTTGTCACGTAGTCGATTTTACTGAGAGCAATCTCGTATTTCAACCTATATTCGAATAAAGCGCGCAGTGTTTAGCGCTTCTTAAACTCACAGTTGGTGGCGCTGACGCACATATACCGAGACGTCAGCTGATTGATATAATTCACTAGTAATTTAAGTATGCATGCAGTCTTATGCAATAAAGACAAGTATGAGCCAAATTTTTTTTTTTTAATTTTTGCCTGTGAAATGATTAATAATCATAATTATGAATTACTACGTGAAAACTAAAGGGGGGAGAGCGGGGTCTTGGCATATACTACGAGTGGTCACCGAGAGGTGGGAGGAGGGGTCGAAAAAACTAAAAAAAATTGGTCACGTAACCATACTCACGTTCCCTAGACACAAAATTATGCAATCAATGTATATTCCGGATGTCTCAGAAAATAGAACGGTTGACTTCTAAAGTTACCTATAGAGTTTATGAATATGATGCATTAATACACAGGTGTAGCTCTAGAGATAACATTACTAAATTATTAAAGGGTTTGATACACACTCCGAAACATGGTTATATGTTTTTATTCAGAAACTAATAAGATAAAAAACCGTTGTTAGATTCTACGTAATATATCTAACTTTATCGTTACGGTAGATTTTTATGCAAAGTTCATTCATTTGACAACTGAGGGAGTACTTTTTATTTGCTTCTATGTTCTTATCGCGAATTTTAGTAATATTTCCATTTTCTATGGCATCCAGTGGAATAGCTATGAGTTAGATATACATGTATATATATATACCAGTTATAAAAATATATATCATAAAATATGTACAAGCACAATAAATGCTCTTTGATTGGCTGACACACACACACACACACACGACCAAATAATTATCAAGTAAGTAGATGAATATTTTTCAAAAAATAAAACTCGCAATCAAAATTTATACAAGACATTCACAAAAATACAAAATCTATTTGTATATTTTTTGACAGCAATAACTGGAATATTGTAAGGCACACAAATTATTGTTTGTCATTCGTGTTAACGATACATAGGTACATATATCATACCTAACCTTAAGGCTTGACCACCGCATGGTTTAGCAATCATACTTCAAGAACTTTCAAGCCAGATGTAGCTCGGGGTACGGAATGGCTCGTCACATTAAAGTCGCCATTTACTTACATTAAGGTAATTAAATCGTGACAACATTACATAATATCGCATTCACTTTCGTAAAACTATTATTGATCGCAACAAGTGTAATAGGAAATATATGACCGGCTGTATTAAATCCTACTATCCTTACTAATATTATAAATGTGAATGCAAGTTTGTTTGTAACGCTTTCACGTCAAAACTACTTAACCAATCATCATGAAACTTTGTACACATTCTTGGAGGTATTAGAAGTGACATAGGATACTTTTAATAGATTTTTTTTCACTAATGATAATAAAGTCACGCCGACGGAGTCGCGGGTACAGCTGGTATTATTATATTTGTATAACAAAATGCGAAATATGAGAGAATATTTGTTCTGCTTGCACGCAAAAACAACTGAGCAGAACTGGATGAAATTTGGCACAGAGAGAGATTATAAGCTGAAATAACACACAGGAAATGATTTATTACGAAAAGAAACAAAAAAATCTACTAGTTATTAAAAGAATTTAGCAAAAGTAAGTAAAATCTTACGCACAAACAAGTCTAAGACTTGATTAAGAAATGTATTTGATCAATAACTAAGGTTTCGTACCGCGACTATAAGTCTGTCTCTCTAGCATTCTTGAATAATGGCTGCAAAAAACTCATAGTACGCTTCAGTGTTCATACTTTAAGAACGCAACGATCAGATCAATAACACTTGGAACGTCCCGCGTTAGGGATTTCGTTCTTGGAAACAATGTCGAGTTGTATGAAATGCAAAAGCAAAGAGATTTAAATTAATCAGTACAGTCCTGCAGTTTTTATGATGGGAGCTGTACGATGTACGATTAATATATATTTATATATCATAAACTATACATTATGCGGCACGTTGTTTGTCCGCGATGGGCGCTCCTAAACTACTTAACCGATTTTAATCAAATTTGCACACCGTGTGCAGTTTGATCCAACTTGAAAGATAGGATAGCTAACATCTCAATTTATAGCCGCAATATTATTTTACTAGCTGCCCAGCTTCGCCCGGGTGAAAAAGTAAAATTTCCTGAAACGATCGCAGCGGCACCTATCGGGTCCAATTGGGATGTAAGCTATGCTTTCTTCTAAGTTGGATCAAATTGCACACGGTGTGCAAATTTGATTGAAATTGGTTAAGTAGTTCAGGACCCCATCGTGGACTTGATTGCCATAAAAAGGTTATAGTGAGTCAATCTTAAAAGATAGACATGTGTTTTTTTTAGAACTTTTAAAGAGGAACAATTCCCTCATACATGATATTTGTGTAACTTAAACCGTTTACAGTCGCAGGCAACTGCTCGAACCACTCGGCCACCACGGCTTTTAATTAAACATTGAAAATAACACTCGACATTATTACCAAGAACAACAAATACACCATAATTATATTATAAATTAAGCTATCGAGTACCTCCCCCGTTGATCTACCATGTTACATAAATATTGAATTATAAAAAATATTGCTTTTTATACATACATAATATTTATTCGCCGAGGGCCGGGATAGGCAGAGAGAGCAGAGCGCCAGTTCTCTCTGGACATAAATAGCTCTTTCACCCACAATCCAACTACTTACTACTACCAACTACTAGATCAAATAGATCGGAAACTCAAGGACGGCAACGTATTCGAAACTGGAGTGCATGTAGGAGGAGACTCTGTAAGACTAGAGAAGACGCTCTACTCTCTTTGTCTGTAAGACTAGAGATGACGCTCTACTCTCTCTGTAGTCCCCTTGTAGAAGTCTGCGTCATGTTATATGTTACATACAAATGTAACTTTTAAGGCACTCGACAGAATCTAAAGTAACTTAAAGCGGTCACCAATCATTCACTGAATACATACATACATACATATCATCACGCCAAGTCCCTAACGGGGTAGGCAGAGGGTATAGAACGCCAGTTCTCTCTAGATTTACATACGTCTTTCGTCCATATTCATCAGTCGAGTGCCAATTAAGAGTACTCGAAACCGACGAGCATGTATGAAGAGATTGA
>JACCPG010003372.1:0-43784 GCA_016069955.1 Drepana arcuata | reverse complement strand
TCTTCCGATCTAAGTTTGTTTGTTACGCTTTCACGTACAAACTAGTTAACCGATCATAATAAAACTTTGTACACATATTCTTGGAGGTATTAGAACATAGGAAAGTTTTTATTGCAAAAAAAAAATATGCGAAAGATTAAAAACCTGTCCACGCCAACGAAGTCGCGGGCACAACTAGAAATTCTCCTTAATACCTAGGTATACATACATCATACCCAACGCTTCATTCCATCTCTATCGAATATAGCTGTGCCCCGTGGCTTGATCCGCGTTACAAATATTACAGACAGTTTCTGTTCGTGTTTTTTTTTCTAGAATAAAACATCCTATATGTTAATGCAACAAATTATACATTTAATTAACTAACTTTTCAACCAATTCCATCCAATTCCCAAACACTTTCATAATACGGCTTTAAAACTATAACCGTCAATGTAGTTATTTTGCTAGGGCCGAAGATCTAGTAATTCTGACAAATTTCCTACAAAAATTTACTACATTACAAAAGTATACGCCCCCAGTGGGAATCGAACTGGCGACATCAAGCTTCGCACATGGAGCGACCATGTCGGCTGTCAATAAGTAATCAGTGTTCCTTATAGTGTATCTATCAAAACCCTTTATCAGTAACTGCCACCAATAGCTAGTATGGGGAGTACCGTTGTTCGTTGTTTTAAGGCCATGGTTACGTAAGCCTACCTGTTTGTTTGAGACTTACCATTTTAAACAAATAGAATTTGTGCCAATATCAACACGGCTGTTGTAGAAAAACAATAAACACGGTGAGTTCATTGACCGATACAGTGGATAGTGTGCCAAAGTAAGCACCCCTTACCTTCCACAATGAGCTCGGAAATGTATATAGGTACTTACGTTATTATATAATCTTAGTGTCGAGTCATTGTCCGCGGCTTGTTCCAATTTGTCACTTGTTTAATTAACGTTATTTCTGTGGAACGTTGCTTAAAGCCTAATAATATTTTTAAAGCGAAAGTCTCTGAGAATGTTTCTTCCTCTTGCAAGTAAAACTACACTTTACAAACGAACGGAATTTAATTAAATTTGACAGAGAGATAGATTATTCGCTGGGTTGACATAATAATATAAGATCTGTTTTATTAGAAAAAAAAATCTGATGTTAATCAAATTTTTCGTGGATGAATCCGCGGGAATTTCCGGTATAAATTATTTGAAGAGTTGTAATAGGTGCTTCACGGCTGCCTGGCCTTTAGTAACAGCATTTGTTGTGTCGCAGGCAACTTATCGAACCTAACCACCACTACGGCTCATCGTCTTTATACATAGTTGGGTGTATCTAAAGTATACATGGAGCTCTACGCCAAGAACTACATGCAGGTATACTTGGAATTGTAATGCTATAAAGGCTTAAAAGGAAAATATCAATTGAACGACCACGCGGGTGGTGGCATGTCAAACTGAAGTATCCGCCGGCAACTGACAGCGCCTCTCCGCTCAGCGACAGCCCCGGACGACCAGCGAGAGGAGATCCCTGACTCTGCACATAATCTAAAACTACTATCAAACAAATAAGCTGGATCGTAGGGTCAACAAGAGTGGCGCACGCCCTCATTGTTACGGCTAACGTAGCTCCTTGAATCGGGCCTTGTTTTTTTCGTCAGGATTGGAATGGAAGTTTCCAATCATATATTGAAGACTGCCTACTCATAGTTGATTCAATATAATTGCAGTTAGTTGATAAGTACGCATCGTTTTAAGCATATATACCTAAAGGTACAAAAGGAACCATAATAACGCCCGTCTGTCCATATGTCACGCTTATCTATCGACTCGAATTTTGGCTCAAAAATAGTCACTTAGGACTTACGTTCACACTACGTTCATAGAACTGAAAAAATATTAAAATTTAGTTGGAAAAAAATATTAAAATGTAAATCATATCTTAAAACAAAAAGCACAGCTACATACTCGTAGAGGTTTACGCTGTGGTAACATGAATGATTTTCATGAAATGAGAATCTTTTACCTCATACACATACATCCTCACGCCTTTCCAGCGGTAGGCACAGGTGTATAGGTAATACCCATACACCCACAATGTTTTACCAAATACAAATTTATACATACTTTACCTATCGCGGAAGTCTATATCATCATGCTACACCTTAAGGGAACGGTAGGGACCTTAAAGGAGAAATTATGTAATACACATATAAAATATGTATAGTCGTGCTGAGTAAGGGCGATGGACTCGCCATCTGTCACGTTGGCACCTAATATACCCCTGGCGGTAGTAGGTGTGTATGGTATATATGGTATGGTATGGTAGTAGGTGGGTATTACCTATATGGCGGCGTGAGGATATATTATTATTATTATTTTATATATATCCTCACGCCTTCCCACAAGGGTCCCCGAAGGGGTAGGCAGAGGTGTTTGCATATATATGTATTACATAATTTTACGACGGTAAAGCTACGAGGCAAATTTTGTCGATGCTATACTAAAAGAAGATTTAAAAAATATATATGTGGGTATAAACTTAAAAACTTCATAGAAGAATTTAATAAATTCTTACACCTATATCATTTGCAGTATTCCGAAATATCGAGCTGTTTTATTTTCAAATGTCATACTTAATGTATTTATAACGAAAATTCAACGCGAGGGAACCCGTGGGGCATATCTAGTACTACGAACGAAGCAACAGATTCCGAACCAAGTAATTTCCAGTGAAATCGCACTATAGCCCGTGATGTACGTTTTATCACTTGATTAGACAGATCATTACTTCTATTTGTTGTTAGAACTTTTTCGTTACAAAGTTCAATGCAATGTGTCTATCAACAAGCCGTACCATAACACTGCTTAAATGAATGAGGTAAAGCGCTACGTCTAAATCTAATTGGAGTTTAGACTTCATGCGTCTAGATTTTCTCTTAACACAACATATCAGTCTGATGGGATCAGTGTTTAGGGAAAGAGATAAAAATAAACTTTCCACTATGTAGAGCTACATGCGTATTTGAATTTAGAATCTGGATAATTGTGGAGTATATCTCAGGTACAAGTAACCAATAAGCGAGCCTAATACCCTGGAAGTATCCAAGAACCTTCTCAAGGCTCATAATTATGATTCTTTAAGAGTAGTCTATCTGACTAATCACATCTATACTGACCTGACACTCTCCATCTTTTCATCGAAATTTATATATTTATTATTTGGAAAACATACAATACAAACAAACGCACAAATAAAGAACAAGGAGGTCACAGAGACATCAGCGAAGATTCCTCTGATACACCTACATTTTTAATATATTTATGCTTGGTTAAAACTCTACTAATAATTAAGATAAACTATTAATATTAAGAAAGAAAGAACATTAATTGATATGGCAATATGGCCGTATATTGCCTTAAGCAGCAACTAAAAAGTTGGCAAACAGGCGGCCACTCGCTCGTCGCCTTCCTCATGTAGAGTGGAATTTATGTACAAGCAGCATAAGAAACGAACAGTTCCTTCTGGTAGACCAGCACAGCTGTTACAAGGACCGCAGAAACAGAAACAGAAGCAGTGTGATCTTCTGTAACGTGGAGGAGGCCCCAGTCATCAAGTCCAATTTTTAACGGTAGATCCGTTGTGTAGGACTTGTCTTAAGGATTTTTTTCTGTTGGACAAATAGTAGGAGGATTATCATTCAATTAGTGAGCAAGAGTATGGATATCTAGTGAGTCACGGTGCGCAGAATACTTGGGTTCCCACTCAGAGGTACGCACTTGACCAGTTTTTGTGATCTTTACTAACAAGTGTGTAGGTAAAATTGATTGAGTGATGATTCGTCAGAATACATCTCAAGTCCGACGTACCAAGAGCCCTCGTGTGTCGCCTCTTCCTTTCATTGACACACGTACAGGAAGGTAAAATTTAATTCAAAATTGAATTCTAGCTGTTATATGCTATTTATAATTGAAAACTTCCTGAGACGTCTTGAATTCTCAACCCGAGTGCGAATGTTAAAAATATAAACATTATTAAAGTATTTTAACACTGATCTATTAAATACAGGGAAATACAGTGATTACTAATTTTATCCAAATCCCTTTCTCTCTGTTCTCGTTCTGGCAGGATTGAAAGTACCTCGCACTTATTCAAAGCATTCTGAACATCTTTGGCAAATTCAGAAAGTCATTTTATGACCTTCTTAATACTCACATATGAAATGACATCATTTAACTAACAGAGCTCATATGCTTCATCCCAGTCATACATTAGACATACTTATATGCTCGCATTCTACATTCATTCCCTTGAGTTTTCGATCGGTTTGATCTAGGTAGTTGGAACGTGAACTCTATCCAGCTTTATATTGAGACACTTTCTTCGTTCATCCATTCTATCAACCAACGTTATCACGTTTGATCTTCTACCTTGCCTTTGATCATCTTAACTATCACACCTTCATGTACGCCAGTTGCTTTGCGAATCTCTCCATTGCAGATTCGATCTAATATCTTTATGATGCACTTTAGTAATATTAAGATTTGGTTATCGATATCGTTATCGAATCTAACAAGCAGGTGACATCATTGGTTTTCGCGCACTTTAAGTGGGTTATGTAAGAAACACAATTTTATAGTGTGTGATTGTCGAGTGCTTCGTTAAGACAACTGAGGACGTTTACAGAGGTCTCACCATTCTTCCACATATAAGGAAAAAAGGATTTCGAGATGAACAAGCTATAAAATTCAGAACGGTATTTTTTCACTGTAAAGTAGTGCTGCTTTGAAGTTAATATTTACATACATTCATACATATCATCAAGCCGAGTCAGTTGGAGCGTGGTCTTCCTCTGCCTCGTCTAGCACACACTTTCGCTTTGTATATCTGTTTCGTCAATCTTTCTTCACTCATCATTTTTTTATGGCCAAACCAACGTAATATGCCTTTCTTCAATTTATTATTTACATTTGGCTAAGGTCCTCAGTTTGGTTACTTATGTAACAATTTTGCTCTAGTTATCTGTTAGCTCTGTAGCTGTTCATTGATATAAGAGGTGCCCTAGGATCGGCTTCTTATTCTTCATAGATGAAACGCTTCCTTTTCAGCACCTGCTCTACAACGACTATATGTTTGTCAGACAAGTCATCTAGTCTAATATGTGTCATAACCTTAAGCCATTAACGAGCTCTCTTCAACCAGGGCAAAACCGCAACAGACTTACCACCTGTTACATGAACATTGATCTTCGCTGTAATTTGAATGTCTTGAAATCTTTGTGAACACCTCAGCATGCCTCTTTGTGATCCTGCGGCATGATGTCTGCCCATGTATCTATCTATGTATTTCGTGTGTGCCCTGCGTGAAACGATGACAAAGTTAGAATAGTTACAAGTGTGTTTTCCTACGAAAGCAGGTTGTACAATACGAGTGTACAGTAAAGGCGCGCAAGCCTTCATGTCAATTGTAGAGAAACACTGACAGTGAATCGAAATACAAACAAAATTTATTGTTTAAATTAAATACATTTATTTACACACAATTTACGGTAATTATCACAAAGTTACTAGCTAATAGGTAGGTTGTCTAAGAACGAAGTTGACGGGATGAATAAATAAATTCTAATTTATATAAAGCACAGTTCAACTAAACTAAGATAAGATTTACACAGTGTGCTAAATCCTTTAATATACCTCAGAACCTTACGACCAAGATTGGCTAACAGATCACTTGTCTTATTTTGTATGAACGCATTCATATTTATTGACTGTTTACAAACGTGGATAATGCTAAGATCTCATGATAGAAGACCAGAAGAAGTGAGAAGAGAAAAAAGAAGAAGAAGTGAGATCGATGAGTTTATTCGAACATAAAAAATCCACGGGCCCACATAAGAGTAAATTTTTCACGTGATCAGTTTCTATTTAAATAATAATCGTTTTCGAAGTATTTTCTTTGTAAATAGTCTATTAGACTATACACTTTATGTAGGGGCTAAACTGTTACTATTCTGTATGTGTGTGTGTCGGGTTTTTAAAAAAGAAAAGACATTTACATACAATTCCATTCGGTTTACAAGAACTCCTTGATACAAATTGAACGTGGACTACGTTCAATATATACGTATATGAGTTATATCTAAAATTGAGATAGCTATATTACATTGTATGAAATATTTTCCGATTCATTATTCCTAAGATTCAGCTTAGGAATACTTAATAGGATTATTTGAATATAATAGTTATAAATGGCAAAGCTTATGTTTGTATTTACACTCAATTAACATACCCAATATTACAGGGTTGAGATTAAAGATAAAGTAAACCGAGATTTAAAATATTTCCTTCAGTTCAACGTCATATCGTAAATACAACCAGAACTATTTGAAACCTAGGTTTTGCTTGACTACATTTTGTAAAATATATGTGTGTAAGTGAAGCTACTTGTCCTATTATAACTATTCGGTATACATAGATAGTACATAAGCCTTTTAATACTAATATATTATATTATAGTTTAATACATACATACCTACATAATTTCTCTAGTACATACCTTACCTTTGCGAACACAATAGTATGTTTTAACACAGTAATTTTTTTACAAAATTATTTTCTACATAACATAACACGATTTACTGAAACTTTTTTTTACACACATATACAAATCATCACGCCTAGCCCCACGAGGGGTAGGCAGGGATATTAGCCCTAGTAAATAAAAAAAACACCAAAATTTCCTAAAATGTCTCATGTGACATTCTGAAAAAAAATTTGAATATCAGTTAAAATGTCGAATTACCGTTCCACCACAATATCGAGTGGTACACAGGTAGTGTCAAATAAATGCAGAAAAAAAACTAATTTTATAATTATTGAAAATAATTAATCAAGTTCGTTGGCTAGTTCCATTTTAATATTTTCTATGAACATTCATTTAAGGTGAATAGATCCACTGTGCGTATAACTAAATGTATTCATAAAACTGGTGCACCATTACGCTATGCAATTTTATGCAATAGCATGGAATAGTATGCAATAGTACACGCATATCATAATTTAGGGGAGTATAAGCGACGAATGTATATGACATCTATAAATGTGTCCTTTCCCATTTTGCTAAATAGTTGTATTAACAACGTCATAGCAAGGCCCAAGGTATGTACTTACTAAACATATTATTATACCTATCAATAAACTGTTTTTGCATTTGTCGGAAAATGTCAAACAATTAGACTAGAACACCGGTATATCCCGTTCAAGTACACAATCACTAAATATCAATAGTCGTAGCTTTCATATACATACGTCTAAAAATACTAAATAAGACGCCCTTATGTACATTCACACATGGATTTAAGATCAATATACACACATTCCAAATAACATCTCATTATTCCGCGTGTATAACCTACCTATCTACGATACATTTCGAGTCGGGTAATACTGAAACAAACATTAGCTTAGTTCGCGGACTAACTAACTTTGTTAAAAGATTAATCGGAATATTTTCGTGTTTTGGTCTTATCTATAACATTAATCATTCTTAAAAAGTCTTGTGGCACTATAAAATATATCTTGAGAGGCATAACTGCAGCGCCAGAGTCGCACAGGCATTAAGTATCTAATGTCACTATTCACATTATATCGAGCTGTCAATCCTTATGTCATTATAATTTCCCCGCATTTCCGCCTCCCGTTGTTTTCAAATTCCGTCGTACCTGCAACAATCAAACAGCTTTATTATTATCCATCGCACATTCACTTAAGACCTGGTGCTACCTTAACAGTAGGAGAAACTGAAAAAAAAATAGTTTAAAAAAATACGGTTCACCGCATTGACTTAAAAAATCAATAGTCCTACATAATATGAGAGAGCTGAGATCGCCTGTCTTTGGTGCAATTCGTTTGGCTCTGTTAATAATACTCAGGTTTAAAAATGAATTCAATCGATTCAATCGAGACCTATGGTCTCGAGATCGAGTATCTCGCTCTCGAGACCATAGAGCCACATAAAGGTAATAACCTTTATGTGGCTCGCAAAACTATAACATGACGTGATACCGCCATCATCTTTCCACAGAGCGAATGGCACAGATATATATAATAATATATATATATATATATATATATATGTATATATATGACATTCATTAATCTATCACGTCTCTTGACATGTTCTCACACGTGGAAAAAAGGTTACAATGTCGAACTATAAAAAAAATCTCATTAATTGATTTGTCCATTAAAAAGATTAATCCAACTTGCACCTGAACAAATTATATATTATTAGTCTATAAGGAACCGCTCTACTCTCTACCTATGCCTTCCCCGCGAGGACTTCATGTAGGCTTTTTAAGATTCAAATCAGCAAGTAAATCGTTATAACTGTCTTACGCTTAGGCAACTTCAGTTCCAAACAAATTCATGTAATTTTTTTACAACTAGAATAGATTTGACTGTTCATTTACATTTAAATCACTCCAGGAGAGAACTAAAACTCTTAGAATCTGGAAGTCATCACGCCGACTCGTTTAGGTACCTACAGGACAGGACAGGCATACATTATTAGTAGGTATGAAGTCAAAGGCCGAGTCGATTTGGACGTGTCGCCAAGACACCGGCGTGAAAAAAATTACCAAAGTATGATAGCCGATGAGTCGACAGAAGAGATTATCAGATAAGACGGGACTAATATTTTAACATTTGCCAGAAATCCGGACATCCTTAAGAGATTACACGCTTCTGGACTAATCTCTTTAGGGGCGCATAATGTCGCTATTGAATATTTATTGCTGGTGAGACAGACAGTGCGATTTTTTTTTGTTTTAATATGTTTTTTCCAGACATGTGGTCACAAATTAATTTCTTTATTTTACATACATACATATCATCACGCCGAGTCCCGAACGGGGTAGGCAGAGAGTATAGAGCGCCAGTTCTCTCTACCCTTAGGTACATACCTCTTTCGCTTCGTCCACATTCATCAGTCGCTTCATACATACTCGTCGGTTACGAGTACTCTTGACGTTCACGTCCTTGAGCGTCCGATCGATTTGATTTAGGTAGTTGGCACATGGTCTTCCTCTGCCTCTTCTTGCACACACTTTTGCTTTGTATATCTGTTTCGTCAATCTTTCTTCAGTCATCCTTTATATATGTCCAAACCAACGTAACATGCATCTTTACAATCACACCCTCGTTTTGCGAATCTCTTCGTTGCGGATACGATCTAAGATCGTAACTCCGCACAGTTTTCGAAGAGATCGCATCTCAACTGCATTAAAGCTATTTTCACACTTCCTCTGGCATACCCACGATTCGCTGCCGTACAATAAAGTAGGCACCAATATTGCGTTGTGGACAGCAACTCGAGTATTCTTGCTTCGACCTTTACTGCCCATCAACGACGACATGGCCCCGTTCACCTTATTACCGGCAGTTATCCTTCTTTCAATATCTTTTTCATACTTTCCATCTCGTGTGAACATGCTTCCAAAATATATTTTTCATTCATTCACTTGCTCTAGAATTTTCCCATTTGCTTTATTTTAAACTACAAATTTTATAAGATGCCGAATATATGTATACTTTTTATCTGTTGGATAAAAAAAATAACATTCATCATTCAATTTACCTAGTTTTACATAAAAGAAAGCTTGTTTGCTTATCGTCCTTGATATTCTGATAAAATATTTGTTGTATTTTATTTGTCATTAATTGCTAGCACTTGTTTATCATTGAACTTGTTTAAAATTAGAACAAATAAAAGCCTAGTAACCTGGCACGCATATCGTTGCCTCGCTGAAGTATGCCAAGGAGGCTGGTAGTATTGCGCCGGTGCATAGCAGTACTTATTCTGAAATATGTGTAAGCTCTCTCGGTAACTGGGTCTTCAACAAAGCAGCGTGAGACCTTATACAGCTTTATACCTTATGCACCAAGGCGCAGTATGTAAATTTTTGGTCAAATGTATGTACTATGATCAAGATAGGTATATATCCTGGTATATATTTATAGATATATATTGTTTTTCAACAAATTAAAAATTATTTATAAAAGCATGTTTTAACGCACAAATCATAAAAACTCTCAAAAGTATGCAGTTAAGGACACGCTTGAAAATACCTTCGACATATAGGTTACGTTAAAGATTAAGTTTTGCTTACTAATTGTATGATAAAATAACTGAAAAACAATACGTAGGAAGCTTTAAGTCCAACGTTAGATAGATACTCTTAAAAGATGAGGCTTGAAATGTTTTTACAAAACAAACAAACAGTTGAAGAGCTTCCAAGGAAGCTTACAAGCTCGGGTGTGCGGTGACAATGTTTCAACAAAGATCCGTAGAGACCGAAGCTGCTATCCTATGCATTCTCAACACGACTGGTGCCTTTTCCAGTTGTTAATATTCATTGGTTACGATATTCTTGGCTATTATCGAATGTATAAAAAACTTTTCTTGGGTATTTAGAAATATTTGTATAAAAAAAGTTAATTGAATTTGCTAATCTAGATGGCCAAGGAAATTTATTGATATAAATGTCACAGATGTTAGTAATTATGCTTTATTCAAGAATAAATGTAAGTATGTACCTACACAAGTAGGTGTTTTAATTATTGCAATAGTCTTTTAAAAAACACATATAGTTTGTTGAAAGTAAGTAGTAGTAAAAGTGTTCGTAGAAAAATATCTACACGTTTATATGGTTTTTATTCTGTACCTTAATATTAACAAGAAACGAAAGAACTTAAAACAATTACTGTAATAGTTCCATATTAACATTAGTGTTCCCAGTCAATGAATGTAAAATATACAAAACATGATTATATTGATAGAAAACAAATATAACTAGGTAGGTAAATGACATGAAGCGTTTCAAATTGGTATCTTACACTGTCGTTCTGTGATTGCGTTTATATCAACTTGAAAGATAATATAAATCTACGTACCTATACGATATACTAAGCAACTCCTAAGCTAAGATTTAGCAAAAAAATTATTAAAACTACTCGGATCACCCAATATTTTTCATGCGTTTAACCTACATATCGATTACCTAAATCATAATAATAAGCAACTCATTAGTTACATACCACACCTGATAACAAACTTTCGTTAAGTGAACCTGACCTTAATCTTCTTCATGTTTACATAACGAAACACTTCTGACGTAAACGAAACGCAAAACTGTGAGTCATTTCAGTAATAGGGCCCTATGTAAGTCTACACGACTTATAAAGTGTCATTAAACTCACATGGCTTAACACTTCTTAAATTTCAATTAAATATTTATCTGGACACCTCCGGGTATCTATCACCTATACCGTTAATACCAAAATAATATTTGCTTGCTTATATATATACATAATAGGTCTTGTACGTACCTGACACCATATAAGGTACAATAGTTACGATAATGTGCGCACGGTCTACGCAAATGTCTCGCTCACCCGGAATTGTGGGTAAATAACGCGTTATATTAGGTTAGCTATAAAGTAAATACCTTGGGACAATTCCACACAAATTGACCTGGTCCCTATTTAAGCAAAGCTTGTGTTATGGCAACTAGACAACGATATATTTACTTATATAGATAGATATATACATAAACACCTAGGACATCCAAGGCTAAGGTACAAATATTCGTGTTCATCACACAAATATCTGCGGGATTCGAACCCCCGACCTCAAGTTTCGCAGTCAGGAGCTCAAAGGGGACCGAAGGGCTTGCGTGTACTGAGTGGGGACAAGACTATGTAGCTCATGCTGTCGAAAGCAATACGCCACCAACCATCATGTGAATGCTTTCGACGTGGTTAAGCAAAGTAAGTATCTAACCTACTTGCTAAGTGGTTCGAGTAATTGCCTGCGACACAAAGATCGTAAGTTCAAATCCCGACTGTACGTACGCATATACATAGATACATTTTATGCAGGTTTCCTCTCGATGATTTCCTTCACCGTAAAGCTCATGGTGTGACTAATCACTGAACTTAAGTGCAGAGATTAGTCACACCATGCAATGAGTTTTGTCATTGATACAGACGGGATTCGAACTTGCTAACTTTGTGTTGCAGGCGACTGCTCGAACCACTCGGCCTGACTCATTAGGCCTGATGGTAAGCGGCTACTGCCCCTTGCTTGCTTCACGCTTGCAACACCAACAATATCTATCGCGCGCTGCCAACC
This sequence comes from Drepana arcuata, assembly GCA_016069955.1. Lineage (NCBI taxonomy): Eukaryota > Metazoa > Arthropoda > Insecta > Lepidoptera > Drepanidae > Drepana > Drepana arcuata. The sequence goes on along the minus strand of JACCPG010003372.1, from coordinate 31,612 downwards.
CCGATTTGTGTATCTTATAGCTATATAATGTTTTTCGGTTATGAGTGCATACATTTAGATACAATTGCGGTTGAAACTCTGGGGCCTTGGGGTCCTGAGGCTCACCATCTTTTTAAAGAGGTCTCGCGCCGTCTAGTCGATACCTCTCGTGACAGGCGGGCTGGAACATATCTCGCTCAGAGAATCAGCATTGCTATCCAGCGTGGCAATGCTGCTAGTCTTCTTGGCACGTTGCCTCGGGATACCGATTTGGGACAAATATTTTATCTGTAAGTAGTTAGTTTCAACTGTTCTTTGTAAATATTATTAATTGTTGATACAACCTTATTGAAAAAGCTGCTGTAAATATAAGATATCTACTGTTTTATAAAGAGAAGTCGAAAAATATGGTTATGATAGTAATCCCTTGTAAACCGTAATACACAATGTAGTTTGTAGCCTGCCAATACTAGCTGAAAGGCCAATAAATACGCGCTACGCGTGTTTTATGGGATTTAGTGGTGCGCTAGAAATATGTATTATCTATGGATCAATCGTAAAGTTTATGAACATCACAGGCTCCTCCTCTATGGATGGAAGTGTCTACTCCGTTCGAACATTGATTTTTTATCTACCCAACTGAGCCATACCTGTTATTGTTGACAGGCAATTGTAGGTAATTTGTATCCTTTACAAGACACGAGTATTTAAAAAGATTCGATTGTTTCTAACTTTTTAAACTTGTTTTTAATAAATATATGTATTCATAATTTTAGTATTCGCTATCTACTGGGTAGGTACTACTATTTTATATTATTAAAAAAAACTCGACAAATAATCGCGGGTTCAGCAATCAACTTCAAATAAAATGTATATGGCCCGCACTGGAGACGTCACACAGATGAGTTATCCCTTCATTAAAATATATCTAGTGGTTTGTCCTAAAACCGAAGGTCACCATGAAAGGATCACTCTACTTTCTTTACAACAAACAACCTTTCCGTCCATCTGATGGCCTTCCCACCTCTATGTTATGTACCAATGGGCTTTCCGAACTTAAGTACAGTGACTTATCACACAAAAATTTTTGCAACATTAAGTATTTAGCTACTTGATAAAAATATTGCGGACTACCAGATTTGCCCAGTGGTTTCATCCCCATAGCATCTGCTCGCATTGGTAGATATTTTTGAATAAAACATATTCTATATACCTATTGATCCTGCTTCTATTGTTTGCGAGTGTAAGAAGAACGAATATCCTCACAACTAATCGCTTTTATTTTTATAATATATTTATATTATAAAAATAAAATTTATATCATATTTATATTATTATATATATATTTAATTTTACAATGTTTTGTAATTTATGTTTTTGATAATAGTAGTATTTATTGCTATTAAAATTCGGTTGACAAGCGGCGGCGTAGCGATGCGTTTGGTGCGCGTGAGTGGATGTTGTATGCATAAATACCTACCTATCGATAAATATACTATAATTTATCGAATGTAGGTACTTTTCTCTTTATTGTGGTAATTTCGATTCATGCCAAACGAATAATTTCAAGGCGGAAAATAGTAGATCAACCTACATTCTAAAATTACCCACCGGTGTAATGATTATTCTCAAATTCGTTTTTGCAGTGTCTACGCTGAGTCACACCACTTGGTCACCATATGGTCATTTTGTCTGAATAATAAGTACGAAGTGGAAACAACAGAATATTTAGCAGTTTTGTTAGTCCCGAGTAGTGGCAAAAAACTTTCAATAGAACTCAAAACGTGAACTTTTTGGAACAAGCCACCGAAAATTTTAAATGAAAGGTCATCTAAAACAAACATGGCTATAAAATCTATGCCAACAAACATTACATACTAATCGTTGGTTAACGTAACACTCGAGATCTGCTAGTTTACAAGATGATGTTGGCTCTGGAAAAGCTGCCCTAGTTTTTTTTAATATATTTATCTATTTACGATGCCATCTTGTTGTCACCTAGATACCTACTGCAAATCACAATTCGATTGGAAAGAAGGTTTTGGGTGTAACAGAAATAATTTACAGAAGGAACAGATTGGAGCAATCAGTGCGAAATAAAAATGATCTGGTCTGTAGAATATGACCAAAAATGTATTGAATAAACAAGTATGGTACTCACCTACTACATATTTTAAAAAGGTTTAGATCCTTACTCCATAAGAAATAATCCATAATAAATTATAAAACATGACCTAGTTTTGACCTAGAAGGAAGGTAGCTTAACTGTCCGTCCGTAACAAAACTGATGTCCAAGACTAGTTGAAGCAAACGAAACCTCCGTGAGACATCAGATATTGAGCAGGCGCACCAGCGGCATGGCCCGTAATTGTTACAAGTAGTGCTAACACATGCAGCGTCCCGACATACCTATAGGTGTGAACGGAGCGGGAGGCGGCAGGGTCGGCCGCCGATCTGTAAACAGTGGTTATCGACGCGCCGCCACTTGCCTCCACGGCATCTCCGGCTACAGCGCTATATTTATCCGCTCTGGTACTGACGCGCGCGGCTAAATCCGTGCGGCGCCGTGTGATGCCGGCCTCCTGCAACCACAACCATGTCACGAAGTGTCTCGGACCACTCCGACACCCGCTCCGTGACCGTAGGGGTGGGCCCAGACTCCAACTCGCACAGGCCACAGCGAAATTCGCGAACGCATGATTGTAAAATCGCAGGGCGGTAGCATAGTAAATGTCTTTTATGACTTACCTGAGGGTTGTATCTCAGTATGACTTGTGAGCTGGTGTTGGTGCGGCGGCGACGCACGCCTGGTGGTGGTAGTAAGAAGGCGCTGGCGCTCGGTAGTGGTGGTGTGGCGGGGGCGAGGCGCGATACGCATCCGTAGTCGGCGATCCGCCTCGAAAACCTGCCAGCTGACAGCTCGGCGGTTCAAAGAGATCACGAAAAGCTGGGGGCAACTGCTCCGCCGCAGGCTCAGGGGCTGCGTACCATCCAGACGTGGCCGCTCGAAACTCTTCCGCGGCTATGGAGTAAGGTTGCGGAGAGCAGTATACGGCCGACGGAGGGAGTCGCGGTTCGCTAAAGTCATCTAGGCTATCCACGGGCTTGTCATATCGCGCGCACTCAGCGCCCGGCTCTCTCTTAGGCCGACATTCGAATATCCGCGGCTTTACGTCTGGTTTGATGTCGCGCGCTTGCCCCAGGGCGTCGGCTGCACTGAGAGCCTCCTGGGCCGCCAGCGCTTCTTGCGCCTGATGCAGCTGTTGCTGCCGCTTCAGGGCCTCTTCCTTCTCCTTCAGCGCGTCCTTCTTTTTAAACCGACGCCGCCTCCTCAGATACGAACCATTATCAAACATATTGTACGAGTCCGGGTCCAATGTCCAGTAGCTACCTTTTCCAGGTTTCTTGTCGTCTCTCGCCACTTTAACGAAACACTCGTTTAGGCTCAAATTATGCCTTATTGAATTTTGCCAGCCTTGTTTGTTCTCCCTGTAATACGGAAATCGTTCCATGATAAACTGATAGATGCCATTAAGCGTGATTCGACGATCAGGCGCGTTTTGTATGGCCATTGCGATCAAGGCAATATAGGAGTAAGGTGGCTTAACCATGTCTTTGGGTGCTCCGACGTGCTGCTGGTGCGGGTGAAGGTAGGGCGCCCCATAGCCGTACCGGTACTGCTCATAGGCATACGGAGTCACCCCGGCTGAGTAGCCACCCCCAGCTCCACCGCGGTACGCGTACGGACTCTGGTCGCCGAACAACGCGTGCATTGTGCCGGCTCACGTAGTCACCTTCACAGCCGGAACATGCTCAGACCAGAAGCGCGATATCCTCAACGCGTTACTCTTTCGGCAACAAAACGACGACTGACTGATTTTGTTTAGATTCACAACAAGGCCCGTTTACATAGCGGACGCTAAACGAGAGACGAATGAGCGGTATCGTGGGCGCCGCCGGCCGTGCGCCGCAACGCATCCAGCCCCGCCTCTATAAGCCGTCTCGCTCCTACCCAGCGAGCGGGCAGCGGCTGTCCTCGTCGCGAAGGCCACGAGCAGGTAGATAGGTCCACGCCCAGCTCGACCCGAGGCGGCGCCACAGCTCAACCCCTCTGCGACACTCCTCGCTAGTCCTCACCCTAGTCTTATGCCCTATTATATCACTTTATCTCGCACCACAGTCGATTGCCGCTCTGCAATTTATGTACGGTATTCTGAATAAAGTAATGCATATAAAAACAACAGCATCAGGCTGATGTTGCCCTTCGTTGTTAATTTTATCATATTTTGTAAAAAAAAATATTTTTTCTAATATGTCCCTCTTAACGGAGCTATAGTAGATAGGAATAGGTAGCTAATTCTTGTATAATCCAATCAGGGTCCAACCAACACCCTTATCAAATAGACATCATATAGTAAAGCTATACCTATATCTCTGGCGGAAAGTGGGTATACACCGCTGGCTACCCCTTCGGGGACCCTAGTGGGAAGGCGATTGTATTGTAGTAAAGCTTTTGTGTGATAGGTACCTATTGTCATCCTGTTGCTATGTTCGTACTTCGCCATCGCGTAGTAGCCACTTATCGCAATCAAAGTATACGTTGCACCCAACATTAAAGTCTGGGATTATCTTAGTATGTAAGTAATTAACTACTATGCTCTGAGCTTAGTGCAAACTTACTTAAGAGAACAAAGAGTTCCAATTGTCTTTATTAATGAGACATAGGTCACAAATCAATTGGAGCGGATCTCAACATGGCTTCTATAGAAATCTTTTCACATTGCCATACCTATGTTCATTACTAGACACACTACGTGAGTGCTCAGCGTGTTGATGTGCATTTTTATTATAACAAGTACATAGTTACACATACCTACACACATACATACCTACGATGTATACCTACTTACATATCGCCAAGCTAAGACTTTGTTGAACTTGGCTCATCTGACAAAAACGGAAAGTCAATCCACAATTCGCGATAGATATGCCGTTGTAACAATTTACCTACATGATGGGATGACCATGTGATATGCTATGACCACTTTATTGCCCGATATTAGATCGACCTACTCAAATCGCTCCCACATTAATCTAGGTAGGTATCTGCGATAAAATTTTCGCAGCAACTTCTCAATCTTTCCTTAACGCTTCTCGCCCAAAACTCTGTATAAAGCTCTCATCTGCCAATCCATAGGTTTTTTTTTTATACCACAAGAGTGGTAAACAAGCATACGGCCCACCTGATGGGACCGTAGCCTATTTACGCGAAGTATCACTTGCGAGTTGCCACTCTGTGTTCGGAGAGTTATACTGTGTTGGCAGCATAAGGTTTAATCCCTCTGCTTGCAACACAATGTAACAATCCTCCCCCCTCCCCAAGGAGCTCATTACTGGAAACCTTATTCACCGCGTAGGAACAAATAGCACAATAAATTGTGTTATTTGGCTACGGACTTCTATAAGGTAATATGATATATAACGTATTTTTAATACTGGCACTCGATGAAGGTAGAATTATCAAAGAATTTAAATATGGAATCTTTTTTCTTTGTACCTAAATGTTTAATTAGATATCCCATAGTATCAAGGTTTCCACAAATCTGTATTCAGTTACCCACTTCTTCCTCCTTTTTATAAAGTCAAGCATAAAATTAATGTTTCACACATTTTCTTGTGTCAACACAGAACAGTCACGACTTCCGATGTTTACATAAAAGTGATTAGTAGTCAAGTGTTAGTTAAGCCGTGAAAAAAATATGTTATATTTCTTTTTTGACGAGGTTAAGTTGCTTATCCATTGCTTACACGTGTTGAGAAGTAATAATAATAATGCTATAGGTATCCTTACTAATATTATAAATGTGAATGTAAGTTTGTTTTATTACCTTTTCACGTAAAAACTGCTTAACCGATCATCATAAAAAGTTGTACACATACTCTTGGAGGTATTAGAAGTAACATAGGATACTTTTTATTGAAAAAAAAAACATTTTCACGAAAGATTAAAATGCCGTCCACGCCGACGAAGTCGCGAGCACAGCTAGTGGTTATATAAATGTTTATATTCATTTTTAAAATAACACCAATGTCTACAAAAGATACGTAAAGAGTATTTACAAGAGATGGTAATTGTAACTACTTACCTACAGAACTCTATTGAACATAGATAATAGGTACATACATACATACCATCACACCGAGTCCCTAACGGGGTAGGCAGAGAGTATTGAGCGCCAGTTCTCTCTAGACTTACATACCACTTTCACTTCGACCACATTCGTCAGTCTCTTCATACATGCTCGTCGGTTTCGAGTACTCTTGACGTCCTCGTCCTTGAGCGTCCGATCGATTTGATCTAGAGGAGTAGAAAATTAAGGTATAAATTCATACTTGTACCTATGTATTTTTTACATATGATATATATGTAGGTTAGGTAATACTTACTTATACATGTATATCTGTAGATTTAAGTAGGTATGATATATACTATTCCGGATGGCTCAAGACAGAGAGATGTTTTCCGAGCTAACGGCCAACCTCCAGTAATGGAGTGGCACTTTAAGAAGAAGATATTACCCTGACTTCGTCCTCTTATGAAACAAAACTTACTAATAATATTAAATGCTTGTGTAAGAAAGTTGAAAGATGTACCAATTTCTTAATTTCCTAACCAAAAGTCTTAATAAGTATGAATTTTCAGAACCCTAGCTCGAGGAATTAATTAAATTTTCCAGACTAACTTTCAACCCCTATTAAGTCGGTGGCTTCTTCAAGGTATTTTTTGAGGTAAAATAAATATTCATGCAAGTACAAAACCTAGCTCACTTACCAATATAAATATCATTGAGTCGTTTGGTTGTGAAATGGTAGGTTATTAATGAACAAATATATCCTCACGCCTTCCCACAAGGGTCCCCGAAGGGGTAGGCAGAGGTGTATAGGTAATACCCACTCACCCACTTTCCGCCAGAGGTATATTAGGTGCCAACGTGACAGATGGCGAGTCCATCGCCGTTACTCAAGCACGACTATACAAACGCCTTTTTGAATTTCTTCTGAGACGTATGCAGGTTTCCTCACGATGTTTTCCTTCACCCTAAAGCTCGTGGTGTGACTAGTCACTGTACTTATATTTAGAAAAACTCATTGGTACAGTCGGGATTCGAACTTGCGACCTTTGCGTCGCAGGCAACTGCTCGAACCACTCGGCCACCACGGCTCTAATTCTAATTAATGAACAAACATACTTAAAATCATCACACATCACATCAGTATATGTGTATGTGTGGTAATATTAAGAGCTATAGCTAGTATCGCATTATATTATTACTATGGATGACGTAGGTACATTGAATAAAGGATATAGTGTAGGTGCCTAGGTATAGTTCAATAGGACCTAAGTAAGTATCGTAAATATCTAGGTACGCAGCTCAAATAAAAATCTTATTATTGAACCCCACTTATTGAATGTCACGAAAGTATTACCTAAATATATCTTAGACTAACTTATGTCCGCGGCTTGGCCCGCGTGGAGTTCGAAAAAGTAGCTTTGGAAATTTTCCTGCTAGAATCGGTTCAGCCGCTATGCCATGAAAGAGCATCGTACATTATAAAAACGTAGAATTTTTCAAATCTAAAAAAATATACATGTAATATTTAAAAATATATATATATATAGGTATATATAATTTATAAGCCTATGTCCTATTCCTAGGTATAAGCTATCACCATTTCAACTTACAGCCAAATCGGTTCAGCCGTTTGGCCGTGAAAGAACCGCAAACATCCAAACTTACAAACTTTCACATTTATAATATTAGTAAGAATTAAGAATAACTTTACCCCCAACGTTTGCAAGAAAAAACACACTTGGAAAAGTGGTTTCCTTTTTACTTGGTTAAATACGGTGTTTTACTACCTAGATCAAATCGATCGGGGACACACAGTTGTGAACGTCAAGAGATCTTGAGCCCGTTGAGTTAGTTAGGTATAACTACCGGAACAATCACTGGGATACTAGTAGATCTATCACAATAATATTATGTGGAATAGCGGTAAGAGGTAGGAACCTTATCCACTCCTATAAGTTGCAACAATACAAACATACATATCATCACGACGAGCGCGTAACGGGGTAGACAGAGAGAGTAGACCGCTAGATCTCTTCAGACTAACACACATCTTTCGCTTCGTCCTCACGCCTCCTCCTCGTCCTCACGTCCAAACATTCATCAGTGTCTTCATACATGCTCGTAGGTTTCGAGTAGGTACTCGACGTTGACGTTCCCGTCCTTGAGCTGAGAGTAATAGGAAATATAATAATTATATTTCTTCATTGTGATGATGTGATTGTGAGTATGTATGGATGTTTCTTACTCAATCACGCCAGAATACGCCGCCGTCTGAACGGAATTGAATGAAATTTGGCACAGAAATAAATTATTTGCTGGATTAACTCATAAGATATATTTAATTCCGAAAATATATCTATATAAAATTATAATAATGAAATAGATTTTTACGTGGATGAAACCGCGGGGCACAGCTAGTAATAATATAGGTAATTATAAATATGACCGTTGATGCGCTTACGTTTGTTACTCAACGCCACAACGGCGGAACAGAATTGTTTAAAATTTGGCATAAATATTTATTTATATTTATTATTACAAAACAAATTACAATCAAAACAAAATATAAACATACCTAACAATCATAGTTTGAACTAAACTGGATCGCAACTCAAAAAGATGTGCATAAATGTAACTAGAATTACTTAGTTATGAGATCATCCGAAAACATAGGTACAAGTAGAAAACATAATAGTCTTAAGCCAAACATTTGGTGTACTGTGGTTTACAATATATTAACTGCGTAGGATATATTTTATTTCACAAAAAAGTTACCAACGACATCAAAATTAGGCGGGTGAAACTGCGTGTCAAAACTTGGATTATACTGAACGTAAGTCGGTACTGTGATTTGTTACATCGGTGAAGGAAAGCTCAAAACTTTCCGCCAAAGACATATTTTAGGTGCCAACGTGAAAGATGGCGACACAATCGCCGTTACTCAAGCCCGACTGTACATACGCCTTTGATTCTCAGGTTGATATGCAGGTTTCCTCTCGATGTTTTCCTTCGCCGTAAAGCTCGTGGTGTGACTAATCACTGTACTTAAGTCCAGAAAAACTCATTTGTACAGTCAGGATTCAAACTTGCGACCTTTGTGTAGCAGGCAACTTCTGGAACCACTCGGCCACCACAGCTACTCGTGTCTAGGTCTTCATTCATTTCAGTAAAACCTGGAAGTAACATACAAAAATTTACGTTTTATCTTGTCAACGTATGTAGTTGTAACAATTGGGGCTGTGACCGGTGACTTGTCTCGTCCGCCACCATCCTGGCCGGAGTGGCCGGTACATTAGCATTCCATCTGACGAAGTACTACCTCTGCACCTACGTACCACTAGTGTACGTACTACGTACCTATGTTACCAGATATTGTTGGTTCAACTAATGACTTCGTTAGCACCTCAAACGTAGGTATGCAGGTTATCTCTCGACGTTTTCTATATGAATAGGTAAATCAAACTCGCCTATGTAGTGATTATTCATACCATAGCAGGTTCCCGAAAGAGTAGGCAGGGGTGCGTAGGTATTACTCACACTGACATGACCTATACACACGAACATACCGTGAATTCTTCACAAACGTATGCAGATTTCCTCTCGATGCTTGCCTTAACCGATGTAACTTATAACTTTACCTACTTAAGTTCAGTATATGTATATGTACATTGGGACAATTCCACACAAATTGACGTCCCATATGAAGCAAAGCTTGTGATATGGTAACTAGACAACGATACATATTTACTTATGTATAAAAATATATACATAAATAAATAGGACATCTAAGACTAAGGTACAAATAGGTACTCCTGATCATCACACAAATATCTGCCCTCATCGGGAATCGAATGCGCGACTTCAATTTTGACGGTAACTCATGCCGGAGCAGACTCACGTTTGTCACGTTGGCACCTACATTTATCTCTGGCAAAACGTGGCATATACACCCTTGCCTACCCGGGGATATAATTATTATTCGCTTACAATTATGTTTATTCTAAATACTCCAACTGGTGTACAGAAAAAACAAATCCAAATGCACGGATACAGGGGGTAACTTTACACTGTTGCTTTGCTTCGCAATCTTTCATATTACACTTTGAGGAGCACAGCGCCATCTGCGTTACAAGTCTGAAGTTATAACTATAATTTGAGTAACAAATATACGTAGATGTCGCTAGAATATCCGCCGAGCTTCAGAATAAAGCTCATGAAACGCGATTGCAGCGCCATCTAAAGAGTTTGATTGCTTTATCTGACCATCTAGGTACCTACTCAAATATACAAACAAAATATCATCCTAATGGGTCCAGCCAAACTAACACACATACAGAAGAATTACATAAATAATAGCTATAATAAAAGAGATCCTGTTATTAGCTAATAATAAATTCCTGTGCCAAATATTATCCAACTAGCTTATGCCCGCGGCTTCGCCCGCGTGGAGTTCGTAGAAGTAGCTCTGGATTTTTTCCTGCTAGAATCAATTCAGTGAAAGAGCATCATACATTTGGTAAACATAGAATTTTAAAATTTTCAGGAAAAAACAAAAAAAAGTAGCCTATGTCCTATTCCTAGGCATAAGCTATCACCATTACAACTTTCAGCCAAATCGGTTCAGCCGTTTGGCCGTCAAGGGACCGCAAACATCCAAACTTACAAACTTTCACATTTATAATATTAGTAAGATACGATTACGCTCAACCGTTTTGGCGTGATTTTGTAACAATCAATATATTTACTATCAATATGATACTTATGCACTATGTGTTTTAAGGAATAGATTGGATATAAAATAAGATGTATATACAATAATTACAGCCTTTATTAAAGTATATTATACAGTAATAATTACATTGTTAATAGCTTCTTCCAGTTATATTTATAACCATACATGTTTTTACAAGTGTAAACATCTACAATAAATTAAATACTTGTCCCAAACCGTCGTACTACGGCTGGCAGCATCGCCCAGTTGTACCTGTGTATCTATCTACCTGCTTGGTGCGAAACCTCACTAAAATTAAATGTCCGACCGAGAATATTTATACACAATAAGAACGGAAGCCTAAAAAGCTGGTTCATGGGCACTAAACATCTTTTAGAAGAACACACGAAGCACATAAATATGGTACGCCTGGGTTGGAAGTCGCATATTTATTGTATAATCGATCTGGAACAACAATTCCAAAGTATGATATTAAAATGCTAAATTTTTTTTTTTGCAATGCTGTGCTTACCCTACTAATGATAAGCACAGCATTAGAATAACGATCTAGCCCTAGAGGCTAATGAGTTATTTTAGACTAACTTAAATTGCTAAAGTATAGTTAACTAAGAATGTGTCCATTAACACGTTTCTTACCGTCTCTAACTATTTAAAAGACACTTTGTTCTTATGTTCTTGGGTACATATCACTCACTGTAAATAAAAGTTCACTATCACTTCACTACAACTAAAATGCCTAATATGTTTTATCTTTCAAAAGGTATAAAAAATAATAATTTTGATCTCCATCGATCCAATAACTATCTATAGAGGAGCAGTGTCATTTGGCGGCGCTTTTTTGTGTATCACACATTAAATCTTATTATATATATTGATTAATCACAGTTATGTAACATAGTTACTACCTATATTTAACAATAAATAAAATTTTATAATCATTTGTGACGAAAATATTACATTAAACTACTTAATGTATATATCTTCACGCTTTTCAATTATCCTTGAAAGGATAGTAGAGGAAGAGTTATAGTCACACCATATTTCGGAGACCATACATTTTCTTCTCTGTCTTGGAATTGAATAGTAGTTACAGGCTTCTTTACAATACTTGCCTTCATACCTTGTGGCGTGATTGACCACCTTGCCAAACACAGTACAAAACGTTAGTAATATCTCGGCCAGCGAGGTTATTAATACTATGTAATGTGTAGGTCTTACATATTTAATTATACCATATTGATTAATTAAAGCCCTGTAGCATATTTTCTGCTTATATTAAGTCATATATTTATATATAATATGTTCAAATTTTAAGCCTCAAATCATTGCTTCATAATAACTTCTGACTGGTAGTGTCATTTGCATTTCTACCAGTAGATACTAATCACACAGGTTATTGTTAAGTCTTAGTTGCCATAGTATTGCAAAATCTTTTATACATATCAGTTCTGTTTTCTAGTGGTACCACTGGTGGTGTCACTAGCATGTTTTTGGCCACAATAATATTAAAATGGGCCAAAAAAATATCAAGATAAATAAGTACTAATAATTTTACATAATATAATTAATCAGGGGCTGCACCATGACGTGCAATTGCTATCACTATTTAAGAGTGAAGATGTATATGCATTTATCTCTTTATTGTTATTTTATTTATATTGCAACATTATTCAAGAATGTCAAACCATATATGTATGTCCTCAATTCGTAACTATAACTTGTAATCTTGAATTAAGATTGCAAGTTATAGTGATCCCCCAAAACAACTTAAACATCAGACAGGTTTCTATTTACACATTTACACGTTATAGATAAAAAATATTGTAGACGGTCTATCTGCCTGATTTGACAGTCTCTATTTCCTTCAGAAGTGTGTTATAGTCTTCCTTGGTTTTTTTGCATTCCACTTGCAGGTCATCAAATTGGCTCTGAAAAACGAAATTAAAATTAAATAACAAGTTCTATAAAACAGAGTAAAGCACTTCTCTCTGGACTTACAAATCTGTTCTATAATTAAAATTGTTATTTTTTTAATGCTGTAATTGTTGTACAAGCAGCATAGGAGAGAAATAGGTCCTTATGGTAGCACAACACAACTGGTAGAACTAGTATTTTAAAGCTTTATTCATATACTCACACCTTCTTGATATTATATGTAATATGCATATAAGGCTTGTAGGTAAATCGATGTATTAGTTTAATATACAAACCTGACAAATTGAAGTTTGCTGCCTCATTGCGACACAGCTCTCCATGATTTCTTTGAACCTTTCTTTGTCAGACTCATGAGTTTTTTGTATTTCTGTCAAAAGCTTATCAATTCTGTTCTTATACTCTGTTACCACTGTAAATTATGTAGAATATACAAATTATATTATGAACACACACCGATGATGACTGAAGGTGAATAGTTGAATGACAACAATTCACCTTCGGTCAAAGTAATCTTTACAGTTTGGGTAGGATATTTTCGACATGCGAGCGATACATTCAAAGATACCAAGTATATTTGTGCTTGAAAACGGAAACTAAGAACCTGATCATAAAATGATTAAAAATCCACTAGGATTAGCAATAAGAAGGATACATACCATTCAACTGATACTTGATAGAAGCTAATTCAGATACACACCGATCCCCGGACAGCTGTACTCCATCGTAACTCTCTTGTAAGTGATTTAGGTACAAATAAATTATGCTGACAATCAATACTAACACTAAAAATATAAACGGCAGATTTTTCTTTGCCTTCATTAATGAATATAAGGATTTCATTTTATTACATGGAAAATTAAATACATAGCTTATCAGGGTAGCAACTTTTTAATACCTCGTTGCCATATTTATATGCAGACTGCAGTTTATAAACAAAGTAATCTATAATTTATAGCGAAAAGAAATAACTTTTCTTTTTAGGAAAAAAACACTTCGGACCTTAAGCAAACATGTTTATAAATGTCATGTCATGTCAGATGTCAGTGATGTCAGCAGTTGACGGACAACACGACAAATTTATTGTCTGTTAACTATCTTTCAACAGTATCAATTTCGTCCATCCATTCAGCATCGTGTCATTGCCGGACCATCTAAGATCATGCTCGTCGCTGTGTATACCCAATTTTAATTTAATTTAATAAGATTTATGAAAAAGAAGCTAGATAAAAGCTTCTATTAATGTGATGCCCGGTTTGATACCGATTATTGAAGTAGTGACAACTTAGACTATTAAATACTACCTATCAGTAGGTACCAAGTCGCTATAACGTAACGTAGCAATTATTAGCAAGGCCACGCTTAGATTATACTATGTTTAGTTTGTGGGTAAAGCATACTTTATCATAGCGCACGTAACGTTTTGTTTTGATGTTTTCGTACTTTTCGTCGTTGTCTCGTTCAGACTTGGTACCTATTGGTTTGGTTGTGCGGTATCTACTTGCGTAATTAGATAGTTATATTTAAAAAATAAATTAAAAGCTTTAATGCGGGTAGGTATCGAGTATTAGGAATGGGTGGAATTATGAGGTGTCGTTTTTAATTATCATTGACGCGAAAGTACTGTTATTCTCCGAAGCTCGTTCCTTTTAATATCGGTGGTTTCTGCTAGCCTGTTTTTTAAGAAAAGGTGAGTGAAAAATTATCTTTTATCTACGTAGCTTGTAAAAACGGTGTCTATTTTCGGTATTCAAATTAAAATATATCGTCTATTACTTTTAATCTGCACGATGCGATTGAATTCATAGTTGAAATATACGTGGATTGCATGTGACCTTAAAGCTATTCTAACAGTAGATTTGTATGTAACCTCTTTGTTGTTTTCACTACTGAAGTGTTGTGCACAATACTTGGTAGGTATTGAAGTATCTAATGTTTTAATTTGCATTGCTGATTAATTATGTCGAGTATTTACGTGAAACCGCCGTGGCGTTTCTTTGATTAGACTTTGACACCTGTTTGGCGTGTGCGTGTGGCAAGCGCGTATTTATATCTTTTAACTTGCGCGAACTGCAAATGTGTTAGTGCGTTACTCTGCACCAGGTACCTTTATTAGTAATAAATATTAATTTGTTCTTTATCATAACACTTACCTGAAATATAAGATTAGTTTCACCAAAATACAACCATATGTTCTTCTGTCTTAGCAATAATATTTTGCCAAGTGAATATTCTAATCAATTTACAACCCTTAGGCTTGGTCTGCTATACTGCACTTTGCACAAAATTAATTATTTTTATCATAAAATAGCATTACCTACCTTATTAATTACTTCGCAAATATTAACATATGGTTTGCTATGGGCTGGAAGAGAATATTTAAATTTGGGCCTTAAAACACAGTCACTGCCTTATTTAAATGTATGTCTTTTTCAATAAATATGTGTGTTCATTATAAAATAAGTAATATACTTAAGTAAAAATCCATCATGTGCTTTAAGTTATATTAATTATAAGATCTTTTTATTTTATCTTTTTATTATTAGTGATAAGTGAACTTAGCAGATGGCTGTGACCTGATTTATTTAATTTTGTTTAGTTTTACTTTCTTTCTGACATAAAGCCAAGCCCAAATGCCTTTTGTTTGAAGAGGGGAGTTTACCCTTTGCCATTTGAACAGTGTGATTATCTTTTAATCACCTGCCAAATTCTTTATTTCTTATATGGCTTAGCTTGATTCCTATATTCTATATGTATATATATATATATATATATATTTATATTTACTTATTTTGATATTTGAGTTATCAGGCTTGTCTTACTATAATGATAATAGATGAGCAACTGTTATATAAATGTTTTTCTATACAAGAACCATATGTACTCCCTACCCCTTCGGGGACCCTTATGAGAAGGCATGAGGATATATATTATGTATATAAAAACCATTAACATTTACAAAATATTATTTTTATATTAATATGCGAGCAATGCATTTTTTTTATTTATTCCTAAATTTACTATTTTCTTAAAATAAGTACCCACCAAATACATAACAACACCATCATACAAGAATCCAAGGATCAAGAGATAGACATAGGTGTAATAATACTCACTTTTGGCCTGAGTGATATTTAGGTGTCAACCTAGTGAGACGCGGCGTTTTGGCGTGGTCATCACCTATACTTACGTCATTAACATTTTCTTGATGTGTGTAATGCATTAATTACTCAACTCACTTTATTCACCGCATTCTCTGGGTCTCCTATATCTCCTATTAGTACATTAATCTCTACATCACACTATGGCCATGTAGGTTTCATTAAATATAGAAAAAAAATTCAAACAGGTGAAGGTGCTGGGCATAGCTAGTATAATGTATGTTTAATTTCTGGCGAATGTTTTATTCGTAATTATCATCTTCATTATAACAACCTTATGGTCAGTTGAGAGGACTCTAAAGTATTTCCATATTTTAGGTAGCAGAACATCATGGCGGAAGCTCATTCTGCGGTGGCCTTCTCGTTCGCAATAACCCACGACGGATGGGACGTCAACTTTGATCGGGAAGTGTTGTACCTCGTCTGGGAGTCTGGTGTGCGGTCGTGGAAGAAACGTTTGGCGCGCTTTAGAGTTAGTCACTGTCACTAATTCACCAATTATTATGTCATGATTTCTTAGCATTTTAGACGACGGCGTAGGCAGTGAATAAAAAAAAAATATTATTCTTTACTGGAGAGAGAACAAGAAATACCTGTATTTTATCAATATAAGAAACAACTTATTGAGCAAGTGCTGATAATATTTGGAAAATAATCTCTCTCAATTAGGCACTATTGGATTCGTAAAAGGATAATTAGGATAGCTAACTGAGTTTGTTTTCTTTTCTATATATAATGTAAAGAGCCTCAAGAATATGTATTATCTTTTTCGTTATGTTGAACATATTTGTTCTATAGCATCAATACAGGATGGCTTATTCAATATTCCTTTAACCAGAAAATTTACCAAATCTACCTGTACCAAAATTTTTTTCTAGAACTGGCACTCTACTCTCTGCCAACCTTTTAAAGGACTCTCAGGAAAAGTCTTATGACTTTTTGCTGACAAAGGTGGCTCTAATCACAAATTTTAAAATTTAGAGAAACCATTGTCGGCAACTTGCAACCTAATGTCCGACTTGGTCAGAATATGTAATAATATATAATGTTTCATTGTTGTTGCCTAGCATTAAATATGCTATGTTCTTTATTTTCCACAGAATAGTGTCCATAATGGCGTGTATCCTGGTCATCTCCAATCGCTATACGTTTTGTGGACACTGTTGGTCGCCGTGCACTTTAGCGGCTTCAACATACCATTTGGATTAGTACAAAAAGCTATAACCGTCTTACCTAGGTAAGTGACTAATCATGTACGACCAGTATAAATGAAAAAGGACCTTAACACCTTATGTTTTGTGTCCTAATTAGTGAAATGTCAGCTAACGAAGCAAATGTTTGTCGTTTACAAGCAGGGAAATTGAGTAAACATTTTTAATTTGTAATTAAATAAGTTTGTTGCCTTAAAATCCAAAGTATTAACAATGTCGCTTGTAGGTAATGACATTCTTAGTAACAGTTTAGCATCATTAATGTACGATAATTAATTGATATAGGTACTAAAATATATTGTAATGACCATGTATTATCATCACAATTAAATCGTAAAAACTTCAACCAAAAATAGTGGACACATTATCATTAGTATTTTCATGATATGCCCGGCTATGCTATCGCCTATCACAAATAAACCTATATGTTTCACAAGTTTGAATGTCTTTAGGTATCATGACGTCTAGTGCCTTCCGGCATTACGGGGTAGGCAATAGGAGTAGAGCCAAACCACAATATCTTCATGCACATTCATCTCTTCATAAATGTACGCTGGTTTCGAGTTACGTGTCAATCTGGGCACTCATTGGGATATATTATAAGCTTTATAATTTAATTTATGACCTTAAAAAATAATGTATACGTAACAAGTATAATTATAATAAATATGTAAGTGCATACAGAAATGGAAGCTGATAAAGGGGAATGGAGAAAAATCATACTGCGCCGACCCCAAATAACATGGGACTAGGGCAGGAGAATGATGATACGAGTACCTACCTACTAGGTAAACAAAAGTATGTTAAGTACTTCTAACTAGTAAATGTTCAGGCGACTTTTTATACCAACGACTTTATACGCTTTGGACTAATTAATTGAGAAACTAGCCACACCCAGCATACCTTGCAAATGGCACGCCAATATAATTGCAATCAGTTGAACGATATCATGATGAAGTTCTGCAGCTATCTAGAGAGTGCTTTGTATTTTTTTTTACTAGGTACCTTCGGCGCTGTTAGCAAAGTTTCGTCGTAATCGGATCTATTCCTCCGATTATGACGAAAGTCTGACTTTTAGGAGTGCATGGAGGACAAACATACTTACATTGTTTTTTTATTATAATAAATGTATGCAAATATCTCTTCCGGCGATACCCAAGATCAGTTTATAGTCAATATATAGTCGGATTTAAATAGATTTTCTAGCCATTTTTGGGTACGTAAATAAATTCCCTATGTAGCGTAAACTCGTAACAACGATACAAAACTTAGTGAGTATGTTTGTCAGCGAAGCATCAGCAGTTACATGTAAGTTTTTGTTTAGCAACTCGGCGCTATGGCAAGGTGTGGCTTGCTTCCTGGCAGCTCTCACAATGTGGCTTTCGGTCATATTCCTCATGCGTTACCTGCTTAAGCTGCTCCTTATGTACAAGGTAATTACATAACGTCGTTGCACCATTTGGTTGCTGTATCTACATATACATACTATAGGCTAGCTGTCACACAGCGCCTCCTGTCAACGATCGCAGTGCCACCTGTCGAGTCCAGACGTAATACTAAACCATTCCGGGATTTCAAATACACACAAGATATTATCGAAATCGATCGCGCTATTCTAATTGAACTCTAAAGCTCGAGAATTGATAATATTAATTGCATAATAGTAGTTACTATTAAATAAATAAGTATATAAATCAATTACAGATAATGTAATATTATATAAGTCAAACGGCTTTTCACAGCTAGTATTAACGTTATTTTTGTAGAAATAGCTTGTTTTAAGGTTTCATTGCTTTTGCATTGAAATTTAATATTATTTATTCCACATACATTATAGTGTATACCTCTCATTGCTACTTATTTATGTACCTAACAGTAAATAATTACACACGTACATAACATCACACCGAATCCTTAATGGGGTATGCAGCGAGTGTAGAGCGCCGGTGCTCTCTACAGAGTTAATAAATCTTGTTCAATCTGCTAATACAGTATTGAATTTAACGATGCAGAGACTATAGTTTACATTTCTAGAGGATTCAAAGGATGCTTTAGGTGTTTTTTGTGACCTATCCAAAGCCTTCGATTGTGTGCATCACGAAACATTGATCAGGAAGTTAGACCACTATGGTATAAGGAATCTAGCTCTTAACCTTATATCATCTTACTTAAGTAAACGAGTACAAAAAGTGTGTATACGTGGGGAACTATCTCCGGGGTGCCCAGTAGCTATGGGCGTTCCACAGGGCTCGATTCTCGGTCCATTTCTTTTTCTTATCTATATCAATGACCTACCTCACCTGGTAAATGATAAACATGATATTGTATTATTTGCTGATGATACTTCTTTACTATTTAAGATAGACCGACAGAAACATGACTTTGACGATGTAAATAATGCTCTCTCTGACGTGGTTCATTGGTTTAGTGACAATAATTTGGTACTTAATGCTAGGAAAACGAAATGTATTAAATTTACAATGCCTAATGTGAAAAAGGTTTTAACTACCCCTATAGTTATAAATACCGAGAAGTTGGATCTTGTGGATTCAACAGTCTTCCTTGGAGTCACAGTGGATCACAAATTGCAATGGGGCCCCCACATTAATGGATTGGCGAATAGACTCAGCTCTGCAGCATTCGCGGTAAGAAAAATCAGACACTTGACTGATATCAACACAGCCCGTCTAGTTTATTTCGGCTATTTTCATAGTGTCATGTCTTACAGCATTCTTTTATGGGGTAATGCTGCAGACATTGGATCTATTTTTGTGCTGCAGAAGCGGGCTATTCGTGCAATTTATAGCCTTAAGCCTCGGGATTCTCTCAGAGAATTATTCAAGGAAATTGACATATTGACTGTACCATGTCAATACATATTCCAAAATTTGTTATATGTTAGAAAGAATATTGTAAAATTTAAGAAAAATAGCGACTTGCATACTGTGAATACACGGAACAAAAATAAACTCCATGTTCCTACAGCTAGATTACACAAAACTAGGAACTCATTTGTCGGGCAAGGTATACGTTTTTTTAATAAGCTACCTCGGAAAATAATTGAATTACCTTTTGTAGAATTTAAAGCTGTCGTTAAAAGTAAATTAATTCAAAAGGCTTATTATAAAACATCAGATTATTTTAATGATGGCCATGCATGGCAATGAATTGCTCCTCTTGTACAGTTTATATATGTAACTACCCCTACGTAAAAGGGAACAAATGTTAAAAAAGCAAACCGGGGAGTTTGTTTCGCCGTTTCTTCTCCTGGCAGGTATTTTTTCTTGGAAACGGTGGTAACTTTAGTCTATATTAAATATGTGACGTTCAATAGGTGTTCCCTGTGTCCCTTACGTTGAATAAAATATTTTGATTTTTTGATTTTGATTTTTTGATTTTGTTTATTACTTTATGGTGAAGCTCCTCAGTGGCTATTTTTATATCCTCTTTGTCTGTCTTGAATTGTCTGTCCTTTTAGTATAAGCAATCTTTTAAGATTTTCTATTTATTATTTATTTATTTATTTATTAAAAAAATCCTTAAGCCCTGCATCAAGTAGGCAAGCCCGTAGGAATATATTAGATAGTAATAGACATTTAGAGACTTTATCGGAATTAAGCTATATTATAGAGATGGACTCTGACACTATTTTCAAGGTCTTACGCCCTGTGCCTGAGTTTGATGGAAACCCTAACGTTTTAACTCGATTTATACGATTGTGTGATCAACTATGTGCAGTGTATTTGAGTGCCGATCCGGGTAGTGAGCTTTCCAACCTATTGTTACGAGCTGGGGTTCGGGATAATTTAATGATAGCCGGTTGTTAAACTTAAACGACACTTTATTCTATAACACTAAACAATTCCGGAAACTTGTACGATAAATCCGTACACTATAACTATAGCACTATTCACTATAACACTGATCACTACAACACAGTACTAGTAAAACACACTAAGCCCTAGGCACTGAAACACTTCTACTCTGTGGACACTACAACACAGAAACAGTAGAACACAGTAAACACTAGACACTGAAACACTTCTACTCTGTGTACACTACAACACAGTAACAGTAGAACACAGTAAACACTAGACACTGAAACACTTCTACTCTGTGTACACTACAACACAGTAACAGTAGAACACAGTAAACACTAGGCACTGAAACACTTCACTAATACTGTAACACTCACTATAGTCACCGATAAAACACTTGTGATCACTCGCACTGAACTCAACTCTGGAATCAACTGAACTGAACTAACTGGAGCCGTTTTTTTTTTTTTTGTTTTGTTTTGTCTCTCGTAGCGTGAGTTCCGGGAACTTTTGCTACTTAACCGGTCAATGGCGAGACCTAGGCCTCCAGCCAGGCACTTTATTTCTAAACAACACAGCTAAGGGCACCCCCTGTGGGGTACGAACCTCGGCTTAGGGCGTTGCTGGATCGCGAGCAAGGGAGCTGGGCTGGACTGGTAATTTTATTTAAATATTGTTTGGGGGCGGGATTTGCGCGTCTGGCTCGGCGCGGGCCGGCGTTTGCGGCGGGGGTCGGGGGGGAGCATTACGGCTTATTCGCGTCGAGCCTCGCCGGCGAGGACGGAACAGTGGTCGGTTTTGTGTAGTGTTGGTATGTTTTTGTCGGGCGTCCTGGGGGACCGTTATGTCGTCATCCGGTTCGATGACGGCATGTTTTGGACGCCTTATCTTCGAGATAAGGGAAGGAGTGTATCGGGCAGCCGATACGACGAGGGGGTTGGGGTGGTTTACAGCAGAATCGAAATGACGTTTGGACAGTTTTTTCAAAAACTGTTTTATAGTTGGGACTTTGAGGTCAACGTGGAGTTGACTATTACGCATGTACCACGGGGCGCCTGTGGCTCTCCGGAGAAACCGGCTTTGGAGCACTTGCAGGGGGTTGAGTGTTGACTTGCTAGTGTGTGCGAACACTACACCCGCATATGTCATGATTGGTCGAATGCACGTCGTGTAAATCCTCACCTTGGACTTCAATGAGAGTTTACTTCGTGCATTCAACATGCTGTGAAGTCTACCGAGCGCGAAGGCGGCTCGCGCGCGTACCGCCTTTACGTGGTGACGGAAAGAAAGGCGTTGATCGAGGATCACACGCAGGTATTTGGCTTTTTCTTCCCATGGAATGGGTTTGCCGAAGAGGGTGATGGGGGCTACCCGTGGGCGTTCGAGGCCTTTCCAGAATAGAATGGCTGCGCTTTTGGTGGGGTTCACTTCAATTCTCCATTTCCGGAACCACCGCCCCAGGGCTGTGACCGCGGATTGGAGGTTGTCGTGAATTCCCTCGGGAGTTCTACCTTTGTAGTAGATAGCCGTATCATCGGCGAATAGAGCGCTTTTAACTCGTCTATGGAGGGGAATGTCGCTGGTATAAAGCGTGAATAGGAGTGGCGAGAGCACAGAGCCTTGCGGGACTCCTGCTCGTATGGGATGGGGGGAAGAGAGTGTGCCCTCGACTCTGTAGCGGAACGAGCGGTTAGACAAAAAGTCCCGTACTATGCGTACTAGACGGTCCGGCACGCCCAACTGGTACAGCTTGTATATTAAGCCGTTGTGCCAGACCTTGTCGAATGCCTTCGCCACGTCGAAGAGGAGCATACCCGTGGTATAACCGAGTTGGAAGCCGCTACTGACGTCTTCCACTATACGGTGGACTTGTTGGACACAGGAGTGTTTGGTTCGAAAACCGAACTGTTGGTCAGGTATGACTTTCTTAGAGTCTGCAAAACTCTTTAATCTATTGTAAATAAGTCTCTCGTAAATCTTGCCAAGGACGTTGAGGAGACTGATGGGGCGATAACTGGAGGCTTCGGTCTTGGGTTTCCCTGGCTTGGGAATACCTATAACCGTTGCACTTTTCCAGGATTGGGGGAAAAAGTTGTTGCTCAGTGCTGCATTGAAGATGGCAGTGAGCAAAACTATGAGATAAGGGGAGAAGAGTTTGATAACTCTGTTAGCGATCCCGTCGGGACCTGGGGCTTTCCTGGGGTGAAGATCATTGATCACTTTCCGGACTTCGTCCACCGTGATTGGGGCGATAGGGTGGTCTGGGTGTTCGGAGGGTGGGTGGGATAGTTTGCTTTCGACCTCGGCGTCCACCTTCTTGAGGTGGCGCTGATCTACTGGCAAGGTGCTGGGCGTACATTGAGCCTCGAGACTGTCGGCCAGGCACTCGGACTTCTCGTCGTCGTCAAAGGCGGGCCCTTGATTTGGACGAGTGAGTGGAGGCGTGGACGAGATTTTGTCTGATTTAAGTTTCCGTTGGAGATGCCAAAAGGCCAAGTGACTCGGTTCAAGTTCCCCTAGGAACTTGTTCCAGCGAGCGTCTCGTAGGTCTTTCATGCGGTATCTCAGCTTGCGCTGGAGTGACCTCAAAAAGGTGCGGTTCGCTTCAGTCGGGTGAGCTCTATGCGCTCGGAGGGCGGCGTTCTTTTCCGTCACCAGTTCACGCACGTCGTCGGGAAGTTTCCAGCGATCGTCTTCCATCACCGGAACTTGTCGTGAACAGGCGTCCACGGCTGACTGTACGTGAGCTGTGAGGGAAACGACCGCCTTTTGAGTGTCGGCTGCCGACTCTATGAGGGGCGGGATACTATCTAAGTGAACAGATGAAGAGGACTTGAGGAGTTCCTCCAGTTTTCTCCAGGTTACCCGCGATAATAACTGAGCTACTGAGATTGATGAGAGCTTTGATATCGGCCGTCGAGTTAACAGGGGAACAGTATGCAGAGACTATCGTGATCGGCTGATGGCCGGTCATTCCTAATCGACAGATCGAGGTCTCTATGTGGGAGAGGGTTGGTGGTTGGATTGGGATACAGTGCAGGGACCTCTTGTAATAGATCAAAGTACCGCCGAGGGCGGATCGAGATCTATCATTGCGAACTACGCAGTAGTTTGCAATTCTAGGGTCTCGGTGTGATGGTTTCAAGAAGGTTTCCTGCACTAAGAAAACGTCGATATTGTTGTCGCGAAGGAACGCAGCGATCTCTTCCTTTTGGCTGTGAATGCCATTGGCATTAAAGTAGCCAATTGAAAGCGATCGGGGTTTGACTCTGCTGTTTACGTTTGAGTCCATTATTGGTTGGACGAGAAGGTAGCCAGGGACTCTGATACATCGGTGTAGTCGCGTCCCTTGAGAAGGGCCAGAGGGTCCTTTCGGACGGCCCTGAGGCTTCGTGCCATCTCGTTAACCCTTGTGAGGTTGACGGTGGAGAAAAGGTCCGCCAGGAATGCCATGTTGGCGGAGGTTTCGGAAAAAGAGGAAGTGGGCTGGACCACCTGGGGTCTACGCGGGGGTGTAGCAGCCTGAGGTTGGGGCTGCTGAGGTTTGGCGGTGGGGAGCGACAGCAGAGGTGGAGTATGCTGGCTCGGGGCCGCTGAAGGGACGGAGGGGGACGCTTGTGGGAGGGGTGGGAAGTCCCTCCGAAGAAGGGGAGGGAGGGCCCTCCACGGGAAAGGTCGAGGCGGGGCGAGTTGCGCGGGGGGGGCGTTACGCCATTCGCGGGCCGCTGCCCTCTTGACCACGACCGGTCTGGGTTTGGGGGCTTTGGGACAGCCCCTGTAATTGGCCGGGTGGCCTTCCTGGCGGCATAGCACGCAGCTAGGGGGCGATTCGGCGAGAGTGCGGTCCTTAGGGCGCGAGCAATCACTCGTCCCATGATCACCCAGGCACTTTACGCACCTGGGTTTTGCGTTACAATTACGCGAAGCGTGACCGTATAATTGGCAGTTGTGACACTGCCCTATAGGGCCGCCCTTGTGGGGGGTTTCAACCCTTATGCCAGACAGGTGGCATAGGGTTTTAATCTTAAAGACGGCTTTGCCGTCGGGGGAGTTCTCGCAGATGGCGAGAACCATGTTAAATGCCTCTCCGGCATTTTGTCGGTGCATGCGGTGCACCTCCTTTACCGCGACATTCTGAGCCTTCAGATCATCTTTGATCGACTCGGTATCGATTTCGCGTGGGACGCCGCGGATGACGACCCGGAGTAAACGGTCCTCCGGTAGGTCATAAGTGTGGTATTCCACACTTCTGGCCTGCAGGAGCTTGGTGAAGGCTCTGAATTCGGTCGAATTCGGGAGGTGCACCTTAATGCCTTCGGCTGTGGCCGTAGCACGGGTGAAGTTAATTTTGTTGGTTTTGCACCAACCGGAGATTTCCGTCCACTTGGACTTAGTGTGGACGAATACGGGGGGGCACGAGCGCTCCTTCGTCGAGGAGGGTCGCGTGGGTCGCGGGACGGGGGAGAGCCGGCTAGCCTGAGTGGCTTCGGCTTCCGGAGAGGCGATGGGGGCGGGGGAAGGGGGTGCCAGGGAGGGGGCTGCCGGGGAGGACTGTGCGGAGGGCACGGGCACGGTTTTGGGGGCTTTAGTCGGGGGGGAAGGTGAGGTTGAGGCCTCCTTCTTTTTAGCGCGTCTGGCACGCTTCTTGGAGCCCGTGACGGGCGTGAATTCGTCAGAGGAGCCTTCGGACGACTCAGATTGAAGTGACTCCATTTCGGAGTCTACGATGACAGAGTCGGGGGACAGGGGGGAGTCTTGAGCCTTGTTGGCCTCATTGGTGACGTCAATGATAGCGCTCTTGTCGAGCGCTGCTGTTGCGTCGGCAGTGGAAGTACCCGCGATTACGTCGCGGGTGAATTCGTTAAATTGACGTTGGAGGGTGGGCACGGCTTCTAAGAGCCGCGCGAGAAATGCCACTGAGGCTTGGGGGTCCATACTTATGGACATGACGTTGGGCGAGGGAAACGTGTTTCGGGGCGTGGTCGCCCAGGGGAAGAAACACGCAAAGAAACCCCTGGTGACTTTAACGTTAGGAGCCCGATCCCCGGGGGGTTGACCCGGGGGTGTGTACTGAACCCTCCCTGTCGGGTGTAGACAGGGCTCTGCCCGTGCCCATCGGGTACCGCCTTATATATGGCACCGGCACGATATACTAGAAATCAGTGGAAGGCTCTAGACCGCCATTAAGATGTTCGTTGAATTGCCTTGTGAATGCATCCGCAGAACAATGGCCGAGCGACGAAAACAACTTGTTTACGTCCTTTCTTAATTGCCTCCTTTTGTCTATATTTCCGGCTAAGTGTTGTTGTTTGGCATGGCTTTCACACGGCAAGCCCTCCAGAACCTTCCATCGTAACACTATGCTTATTAAACGGAATTCTTAAATTACCGGGCCTGCCGCCCGCACGATAAACTCGAACGGTATCCCAGAAAGCTGGGAAGGTATCAGAAATGCTATTATTAACAATTTCTCAGACCAGAGGGACGAAACGGCCCTCTACAATGACCTTTCACTTTCTACCCAGGGTCATAATTCACCCCAAGAATTTTATGATCGTTGTCAGAATTTTTTGATTTATTTATTTATTACAAATCAACTTACATCTACCATAACAGGATACCCTAATGCGATAGTGCAGCAAACAAACCAATGTTGTATCCTATATACATAATTAATTATAAAATTACCTATCGTTTATTTGTAGCAAATGATAGCCAGTGCTACTCTGCTGAATTCATTCAGAGAACATGCGAACAGATCCGACTCACTATGTACTAGGTTGAGGGTGTGAAAAGCGCGCATAAGTGGCGCTTCCTTTAGTAGGTTAGTTCTTGCACTCGGCACCACCAGCAGCCGCGGCCGGCGCCGGCGCCATACTTACCTATCAGGAGTACTTATGCCCACTGAGTTTAACAGATTTTCGTTAAACATTTTACCCCGTAAAATCTTGAAAACATATAGTACTAGCGCAAGTTCCCTTCTTACCCCAAGTTGATTGTACCCTACCATACCTATGATAAATAAAGTTGGATACATTAGAGGGTAGAATGGGTACACGCCATACTGCTTCATATATAAGTATCTCATAAATTTGTTTTGCACGCGCTCCAACATGTCGTTATACTTAGATTCGTGCGGAGACCAGATGACCGCGTTACATTCCAGTTGACTCCTCACTAGGGAATTATATAAAGCAGTAATGGCATTAGAGTTTGTGAAACTGCTCGCACTGCGTAGGACGAAGCCCAAGTTTCTGTATGCTTTTTTGCATATCTTCACAATATGGTTTCGAAACGTCAACTCCGTATGAAGTTGGACCCCTAAATCTCTGATCTCAGTCACTCGGTCCAAGGGAGTATCGTCCATTTCATAATAATACTGCAGTGGTGTATGAACGCGAGAAAAACTGATGGATACACACTTGGAGGTATTAAACTCCAAGAGGTTGTCCTTACTCCACTTCACCACCCTGTATATCTTTCTGTAGCTTGCTACAGTCCTCTTCATTTTGTACAGGGAGATAAAGCTTTAAGTCATCTGCGAACAACAAGCACTTCGCATCCTGAACCACCTCCGGCAGGTCGTTAATCATTAAAACGAACTCCAAAGGACCGATGTTACTTCCCTGACTTACACCAGACCGTGTGAAATAGGGTTTGGAACGACAACCTGCGTATTCTACATATTGACGCCTGTCCGTCAAATAACTTGCAAAAAACCTCAGTAGATGTGGGGTACAACCAACGGCCGCCAACTTTTTCAGCAATATGTCATTATCGACTAATTCGAAAGCTTTTCTAAAATCAAAGTAAGCAGCGTCGACCTGTCCCCCACTATCTACCGTAGGCAGGATGTGAGTCATGTAGGTAAGCAGGTTGCTGGTCGTCCTTCTACTTGGCCAAAATCCGTGTTAAGTTAAGTAAGTGCGCAGATCTCAGAGATCTGCGCACTTACTTGCGGCAGAATGGCTTTTTGAATTGAGGATTCAAATAATTTTGCCACTGTGTCAAGAACTGCCACCGGTCTATTACCCTCGACAGTTGTACCGGGGTATCCTTTAAGAACCGGTACGACTTTAGTGATTTTCCATCTCTCTGGATAAACAGCCTCCTGCAGGCAGAGGTTAAAGATATGAAGTAACGGCTCTGCTAGCACCGATCGACAGTCCTTAAAGATATAAGGCGGAATGCCGTCTGGTCCTGAGGATTTCGTAGGCCTGAGATTCTGGAAAGCGTATCTCACCTCTTCTAGGTTCATTAAATCTAGATGGACCCGCGCTCCTTCGTTTCTACCACCCGACTCCTCTATAGCCATACCTACATTTAGCTTGGCTCGCTCTGTACTATATACCGAGCGAAAGTACTCTGCAAACTCCTTTACACATTCCTCATTAGTGAGTATCCTACTGTTTTTCAAAATCTTTTTTGGTTTGCGGCTTTTTCTTTTCGCTTATAGGTAACTCCAAAATGCCTTTGGATTTTTTTGTAACTCGTTTTGAACCCGATGTTGATACTGATCATGAGCCACTGATATATCCTTTTTGACCATAGTCCTACACAGAGCGAACGCTTGGTAGTCACAACTAGCCTTTGTTTTTTTGTATCTTTTATGAAGAACAGCTTTCAATTTTATATTGCGAAAAATTGGAGACGTGTACCACTCAGGATAAATATATCTCGAGTCTACACCACCTCGCTTTTTACTTGGAACGCAGTCATCAATAATTGAATTTATTGTGTCATAAAGTTATAACGTAAAATATATAAAGTTAAACTCCTATCTAGATCTAACTCGTAGAAAGGAGTCCAGTCAATGTTAGCTATGCGCGAATAAAGTATTAAATAGTCAGCTTTGTAAAAATTCCATTGACGTGGTCCTTCACCCGTGCCACATGCAGCAGAGTTTCTATGAGTACTGCATTGGGCTGCCTCTGTGTGGTGCCGACGCAGAGACACAGTTACCTCAAGAGGAGGATGATGCCTATCCACCCGCAGAAGCGGCGTGTCCGCTACGCGCACTCTCACATCTCCGTCATCTTTAAATGAACTTAGTACCAGATCTAAATATCGATTGTTGCAATTACATACTCGATGCGCATTGGCCGGACGGCTGTTAGGGCGTGCCCCCGAGGCGACGCGCACCAGTCCGTCCCCGCTGGTGCGAAAAATTCTGCACAGTGCGGCGATGGGGACCGCCACCCATCACGCGGAGTGCCTCACGGCGGGAAGTGGAGTGTGGAGTGTAGGATGGGTGTATGGAATGTAAGAGGAGG
Organism: Drepana arcuata; assembly: GCA_016069955.1. Classification (NCBI taxonomy): domain Eukaryota; kingdom Metazoa; phylum Arthropoda; class Insecta; order Lepidoptera; family Drepanidae; genus Drepana; species Drepana arcuata. The sequence goes on along the minus strand of JACCPG010003372.1, from coordinate 2,372 downwards.
TATGGCTGACAAGATGAACGAATTGATCGATGTTATGACAGAGAGCGAGTTAGATGTTGTGTGCTTGTCTGAAACCAAGCGGAAGGGTAGTGGAGTAGACGAGCTCCCGGGCGGGAGTTTAGTGCTGTGGTCAGAAGTGGCAAACACCGAGCACGCCTGCCAGGGAGTGGGAATTCTACTATCCAGCCGCTTGGCAGAATGTATGATAAGTTATGATGCGGTGAGCCCCAGACTTATTTGGGCTCGCTTTAAAATAGGCCTTACCCGACTGTTTTAGTCGCGGTATATGCTCCGGTGGCCTCAGCGGACGCTTGCGACCTGAATAAGTTCTGGGAATGTGTGAGTAATGTTCTAGAGACGAAAGAAGGGAATGAAAAGCTGATTATTTGTGGTGATCTGAATGGATGGGTCGGGACAGCCCGTAAGGATTACGAGGCAGTACTCGGCAAGTATGGAGATAAGAGAGTGAACAAGGCAGGCAAGCTGATATTAGATGTATGCATGGAGAGAGACCTTTTTGTGGCGAACACCATGTTCGACCACAAAAGGATTCATCAGTATACATGGGAACGGAAAAATGAGCGAAGCATGATAGATCTGTTTCTAATAGATCAACGACTCAGAACACAGGTGATGGACACCAGGGTGTATAGGGGAGCTGACCTGGGAACGGACCACTTCCTAGTTATAACTAGGATAAGGGGTCTGTTCGCGGGCTGGCGATCCCGCGCTGGGGGTCCCTGTTCTGCAGTCGCAGACCGCATCAAAGGCTGGAGGCTTCAAGATGCGGCTATTAGAGACAGATATCAAGAAAGGGTATCTGAACAGCTAGCCTGTCCACCGAAAGATGTGTTTGAGAATGTCGATGTTTGTTGGCAGTTCCTTAAGTCCAGCATATTATGCGCCGCGAAAGAGGTTTGTGGCATTTCGAAAGGGCGGACAACCAAAAATGGCGATGGTTGGTGGGATGATGAAGTGAAAGAAGAAGTTAAAAAGAAAAAGGATGCAAGGCAAGACATTTTGGCTATGTCCAGCTCAAGTGAGAGTATGAAAGAAAAGATGAAAGAAAAATACCGCCTGCAAAAAAATCGTACGAAAGAGATAATGGCTCAGAAGCGTGAGAGGTTCCAAATGACTGTAGACGAAAAACTGTCACAGAATTTCAAGGACAATGCAAAACTTTTTTGGAGGGAAGTTAAGAAGTCCAGAAATTGTGTTACAGCTAGTAGTAGGATGAATGTGATTTTCTCGAAGGACAATAATATACTGACTGACAAAACAGACGTCCTCAGGCGATGGAGTGAATTTTACAAAGATATGTATGATGATGATGCCGCTGATCTACTCACAGAGCTGCCTCCAACAGAATCTGTCGAGGATCCTATAGCGGATAAAATGAGTATGGGAGAGATTGTAAGTGCGATAAGAAGTCTGAAATGTGGAAAAGCTGCGGGAATAGATGGGATTACGGCTGAGATGATCAAGTACGGTGGACCAGCGGTCTGGGACGTCATCTATTTGCTATGCAATCTTTGCTGGGAAAAGGGTGATGTTCCGGACGACTGGAGGCGGGCAGTCATCGTGCCTTTCTATAAAGGAAAGGGATCACGATTGGACTGCTCAAACTACAGAGCCATCAGCTTGGTCAGCTTAGCTAGTAAAGTGTATACGAAGATCCTGACGATAAGAATGCAAGAGCGATCCGAAAGATTTCTCTGGGAATCCCCAGGTGGATTTAGACCAGGAAGAGGATGTATGGATCAAACCTTCTCGCTTCGCGGAATCGCGGAAAAGTTTTTGGATATTAACCAAAGGGTTTTCTGCGCTTTCGTCGACTTGGAGAAGGCATTTGATAGAGTCATACGAAAGGAACTCTGGGACGTGTTGCCTGGATATGGAGTGAGCAGTTCCCTACTGCATGCCGTGAAATCACTCTATAGTGATAGCGGGGCGTGCGTTAGGGTTAATGGTGAGATGTCACCCTGGTTTGATGTGAAGTCGGGGGTCAAACAAAGGTGTATCATGTCTGCCTGGCTGTTCATTATATATCTAGATAACTGTCTGAGAGCACTAAGAACGAACGGATGTGGAGTGAAAATGGGAAACTTAGTGGTCAACTGCCTATTATACGCCGATGACGCGGTTTTACTGGCGTCATCTGAGGGCGAACTGCAGTCACTAGTTACCATAGTGAAAGTAGAATGTGAAAAGAAGAGGCTGCGCCTAAACGCTGGCAAGACTAAGGTTCTGGTATTCGAAAGAGATGAACAAGTGACCGAGTGTGCTATATCGGTAAATGGGCAAATTCTAGAGCAAGTGAATGAATTTGTATATCTTGGAAACATGTTCACACGAGATGGAAAGTATGAAAA
>JACCPG010003371.1:0-13945 GCA_016069955.1 Drepana arcuata | reverse complement strand
GATATTTTGTCTCGTTTGAAACTTGAATGTTGCCATGGTTGACGATCGCTGTAGTACAAGCGAATGTCGAACTTAAGGTGACCAACCTTTTCTCACCCCAACTGCACATTTTAACTCTTATGACATCGATGTCGAGTGTTTTAAACAAAAATACCGTCTCAAATGTAAGTTTTTTTTTGCCAAAACAGTAATTTCAGAAGAACAGACAATATCTTCTTAATATATATATAAATTACGTGTCACGTTGTTCGTCCGCGATGGGCTCCTAAACTACTTAACCGATTTCAATCAAATTTGCACTCTTTTTGCACGCAGTTTGATCCCACTTAAAAGATAGCATGGTTAACATCACAATTGGACCCGATAGGTGGCGTTGCGATCAGGAAGTTTAACTTTTTCCCCCGGGCGAAGCTGGGCAGAACAGCTAGTACATATATATATATATATATATATATCCCACTTGTATGATGGTAGTTCCTCTCTTAACGCTACAACTACTGAACGGAACTCAATGTAATTCGGCACAGTGATAGATTATTGCCTGGATTAACTCATAGGATTAGTCACACCACGAGCTTTCCAGTAAAAGAAATCTTCATACGTTTGAGAAGGCATACAAACGCGTATGATAATAGTCGTGCTTGAGAAACGGCGGTGGATTCACCATCTGTCACGTTGACACCTAAAATGTACCTACGACGGAATGTGGGTGTGTGGGTACTACCATTGTGGGAAAGCTTGAAGATATTTTTTTGGTAAGTATATGGGTCGGCAACGCGCAAGGGTATCAACCCTTGGTGCTGCAAGTCATATCACGTTAGCCACTAAACATATCAGCGGCGAAAAGAGGGTGTCGGGTTACACTTCAGCCTTTCCTTTTGGGGACCCTGTGGGGGGTGGAAAGATACAATTTTGCCAAATAATTATTACTTTACAAATGTAAGGTAAGGTAAGATAAAATCAATGCAAGCGTGAGAACATACACGTCATGAAGTCTAAAAATAGAACAATATAATTTCTTTGCGTTTCCAATTATCTTAGCACAACACAGCCGAGACAACTGACTCATTTATTTATCTTTATTTTAACTCTGAAATAAAATTCATCTCTCTTTGTCATAATCAGTTCTCTTTCTAAAAGCATGTATGTATCTTCATACAGAACTAATGTCAAATATGCAATTTTTAAATTTCATTGTGATGTTTGATGATTTCGGCTAGGGGCTCTGATGGGACTTATACTGGTACAAATTTATTTAGTTTATTTATTTATTTATTAGAGTTTCCAACAAGAAATACACAAAATATTCTTATGAGCTATGTCATAAACAATTTTTTTGTGATCCCTCGATTATAAGAAACCACAGCATGCATGAAAACCTTAGAGCTAAAACATAGATTTAAAAAAGGTTTGTACGTAACAGCTAAAGATTTGTGAATTTAAATTTTGACACACAAATCCTTTCTATACTTATGAATACTGCCACAGAAAATATGAATTGAGCGCGACTTTGCAAGGCTGTCAAACTTTCTGATCATTCTATTTAGAGGACTTTGATAGCAGTGATTGACACATAATGTAAATAAATATATATATATATATATATATATATATATGTTCATATATACAACCGACATCTGTTAACACAAATGTTGTTACCGGGGGGATTCGAACCCTGACTACTAGCTCGGACTGCAGGGCCATCGTGGCTTAAGGAGCCAGCTACCTCAACCCGGGCGCCAGTCAAACCATGTCACTTTCTCTGTGAATAGTTTACGTGAGACCAACGAGTGTCAACTTGCTAAAGAATTCGCTTGTCGACTGTTGCACTGAAAAAATTACGCCACTTTCATTCTCCGTCTGTCCGTCCGTCTCCGAATCCGTCTATATTCTAAACAAGCCTTTGCTCGCGGGTTCACCCGCGTGGAGTTCAAAAGTAGCTTATGCATTTCCCAGCAGGTTCAGCCGCTATGCCGTGAAAGAGCAACAATAATAATATTATAATAATATATCTTCACGCCTTCCCACAAGGGTCCCCGAAGGGGTAGGCAGAGGTGTATAGGTAATACCCACACACCCACTTTCCGCCAGAGGTATAATAGGTGCCAACGTGACAGATGGCGAGTCCATCGCCGTTACTCCAGCACGACTATACATACGCCTTTTAATTTCTTCTCAGACGTATGCAGGTTTCCTCTCGATGTTTTCCTTCACCGTAAAGCTCGTGGTGTGACTAATCACTGTACTTAAGTTTAGAAAAACTCATTGGTACAGTCGGGATTCGAACTTGCGACCTTTGCGTCGCAGGCAACTGCTCGAACCACTCGGCCACCACGGCTTTCATGCGCAACATACTACTAATAACTTTCAAGAGCAACATACTTTATAATATTAGAACTTTGAATTTTTCCTTGAAAGATTGACGAAATTTGTATATCACAAAGCAAGTGTGCAAGGAGAGGCAGAGGAAGACCACATTCCAACTACCTGGATCAAATCGATCAGACGCTCAAGGACGGCTCAGCCGTTTTGCCGTGAAAGAGCAACATACAAGCTTTCGCCTTTATAAAATTATATATATGCTTTATAGGCTATATGTATAAAATATAATAAATGTATAAAATTATAATATATATAAAATTAGTCAAGATAAAAAGCCCGCCAAGCCCGGTTAGGTGAACCATCTATGTTTTTTAAATAAAATACTTGATATGGATAATAGTCATTATGTCACACTTTGAAAATGTAACTTTGTCTATAGACATATTCTGTTGTAAATTTAGTGACACGTGTTTCAATACTCTATAAGTACCTAGCTATCTGTAGGAAATTCTGAGTAGTAACAGGACATAATAGACTTCTTCGTCAAAGGTAGTTAATGAATGTAGTACCTACTGTATTACCTATACAAACATCGCATACAACCTTATTTTGATTTCATTTTCCCTTACACTCATGCAACCTTGGTACTCAGACCGCGGTAATAAAATATACCTTAATATTTTATTACCGCGGAATATATGTAAATAATAATATATCCTCTGGCCTTTCCACAAGGGTCCCCGAATGGGTAGGCAGAGGTTTATAGGTAATACCCACGCACCCACTTTCCGCCAGAGGTATATTAGGTGCCAAAGTGACAGATGGCGAGTCCATCGCCGTTACTCAAGCACGACGATATATACGCCTTTGAATTTCTTCTCAGACGTATGCAGGTTTCCTCTCGATGTTTTCCTTCACCGTAAAGCTCGTGGTGTGACTAATCACTGTACTTAAGTTCAGAAAAACTCATTGGTACAGTCGGGATTCGTTTATTTATTTTATTTTATTTACTTTTTAAAACACGCTTTTATTAAATAATTCACTAACTAATCACGATCTCTTCGAAAAATGTTCGGAGTAACGATATTAGATCGAATCCGCAATGAAGAGATTCGCAAATCAACTGGCGTGAATGAGGGCGTGATTGTAAAGATGAAGAAAGGCATGTTACGTTGGTTTGGACACAGAAAGGACGAGTGAAGAAAGATTGACGGAACAGATATACAAAGCAAAAGTGTGTGCAAGAAGAGGCAGAGGAAGGCCACGTTCCAACTACCTGGATCAAATAGACCGGACTCTCAAGGACGGGAACGTTAAGAGTACTCGAAACCGACGAGCATGTACGAAGAGACTGTTGAATGTGGACGTAGCGAAAGAGGTATCTAAGTCTAGAGAGAACCGGCGCTCTATACTCTCTGCCTACCCCGTTAGGGACTTGGCGTGATAATATGTATGTATGTACTAACTAACAAGAAACTAACACTCGATTTGTAGAGGAATGAGAAAAACAAACAAACGTAGGTTCCCATATAAAAAAAAATGTTATATTGTATTTTTTAAGCGAGATTATAACTTTCTTAAGATTTTGAGTACTGAAGAGAATGATCAATGAATATAAGGAAATACTATAACTTACTGCATTATTACTTTGGCGAATACTAAACAAATTTATTTCACTCCTAAACTTCATTTAATTGCGTAAACACAGAGCCTGCGGCTGAAAACACTAACTAAGCACAACACACCGTAAACATGTTAATTATATTATTATACATCTACTGGCTTATTCCCGCGACTTCGGTTGTTTCACTTTAGCTTTTTCCAGGATTTTTTCCTCATACCAAATCCAATCAAAATCATGTACTCTACGCAAGGGTCACAGGGTAATACATATTGAACGTCACATATCTTTATATATCTATAATTTTTCTCTACGTGTGTCGCCTTACTCCTCTGTGTATTATTGCGTGTCCCTGGACAGTTTGAAAATACAATTTAACCCGGTAGATGGCGCGGCAATAATTTTTCAGGAGCTATTATTCCATATTGCTAGTTTAATATTACCGTTTCCAAGAAAAGAAGTCTTTCAGGAGAAAAAAACTGCGAAACAAACTCCCCGGTTTTCTTCTTTTTCATTTCCCTTTTTTACGCAGGGGTTGAGAAAGATTTTGTGTAGGTAAATAATTTTTTTTTTCAATTTGAACTATTATTACATTAGACATTACAACTGATCGCTTCTTATTCAAATCAAATCAAATCAAAATCGTTTTATTTCACATAGGCTCAGGTGGGCACTTATAAAACGTCGAAAAAGAAGCACGGTTCGGGTTGGTCGCTTCCATGGAGAAGAACCAGCAAGAAACTCCATGGTTACTCTTTTCAAATCATTAGGCATATACAATAACAATATTTTTTCGTTACAGCAATAGTACCCAAGTATGGGGGAACAACGTAGGCCCGACAATTAAATAGGTCGTTGCTTACTATACAAAGCATACATAAAACAAGATAATTATAACATATTCTGTATCATCATGGAGTAGTTAAAACGAAACCACGACAGACAAACAAACTTTCGTATTTATGATATTAGTTTAGGGTACATCGTTACAAGGAATGGCGATCCTGTTGTTTTTGTATGAATCAATTCCTGTTTAGAGGACTCTACTACTAGTACAATAACAGCTTGTTATGTTTCACCAAAATATTGTTGTAAACAATTCTATGCTCCAAACAACAACTACTAGGTACTTGGAACGTCATCAGATCTATACAACAGTCAAGGCTGGAAACGTCAAGAGTGCTCGAAACCGGCGAGCATGTATGATGAGGCTGTTGAATGCTGATGAAGCGAAAGAGGTTATGTAAAACTAGAGACAACTAAAGGAGACCTCTACTCTCCCCGCGAGGGACTCGGCGTGTTGATCTGTATGCATATATCTAGATATATAATATGTGAGAAAGCTTGCAAGTTTGAATACCGACTGTACCAACTTTTTCATGAACTCAAGTACCGTGTTTAGTCACACCACGAGCTAACCGGTGAAGTAAAACATCGAGAAGAAACCTACATACGTCTGAGAAGCAATTCAAAGACATATTATTTTTGGTTGTGCTTCAGAACTTTTAAACTTACGCTGGACAGAAGCAAATGGAAGTGACTGCATCTGAGACGCCACTAAGAGCCCAGCTCTTAAATTTATCATGAAGATATAGAAACAGTGATGGACTTTTTCACGACTACCTGTCACGTTCCACAAAATACCACCGGCGAAAAGTGAAGGATGTGTGGATCATCTATATATACACATTTCTGCCTACCTCTTGTGGGAAGGTGGAGGTAATTCAGACGCATGTAAATTGTAACGTGATGCGAATCTCAAACTTCTTCAGCTTCGCAAACTGTACAATACAGTGAAAAGAGGAATGAGTCACGACGCATGTTATTTTTGTAAACACTTCGTCTTGCACGCCACTTTCGATGGAGACTGAAACTAGAGTGATATAATCGCTTCTTGGGGATAGCTCTTTGATCTAACATTAACATTAGGATCTAGTCGACCGGGCTGTGCACGAAGTAATTTAAAAAAAATCGCTTCATCAATTATGAAGGATATTATTAAGTTAAGTTTGTTTCGCCGTTTCTTCTCCTGGCAGGTATTTTTTCTTGGAAACGGTGGTAACTTTAGTTTATATTAAATATGTGACATTCAATAAGTGTTCCCTGTGTCCCTTACGTTGAATAAAATATTTTGATTTTATTATAAATGTGTTGGCCGAGTGGTTTGCGCAGTTGCCCGCGGCACAAAGCTCGCAATTTCGAATCCCGACTGTACCAATGAGTTTTTCTGAACTTAAGTAGTGATTAGTCAGACTTCGCACCAGGGTCCCCGAAGGAGTAGGCAGAGGTGTGTAGTACCCACACAACAACTATCCGCAAAAAGATATATTTTAGGTGCTAACGTGACAGATAGCCAGTCCATCGCCGTTACTCAAGCACGACTGTACATACGCTTTCGAATTGCTTCTCAGACGTATGCAGGTTTAAGCCGGTAAAGCCGACAAGCCACCGATCACTCTGTCAATTGATGAAAACCGTATTATTAAAAAAGTTGCTAAGATATTAGTTGTACACACTATGTTCATAGCTTCATCCTCACGAGTGGCACCAAAGGACACAGATGAGACCACACATATCGGCAGAGAAACGCAGACAATAGACTGCAAGCAGGAAAACCATGAGGATAATCCCGACATATCCCGATGTGTATCAAAACTACTTTAGGTGTGCATATAAATTTGGAGGTTGGGAGTAGCGGGGTCATGCTCCAGACTGTACCAATGAGTTTATTTATGGTTAATTTTGAGGAAATTCATATATATATATATATATTTAAGTCTGGACCCTAGACGGTGTCCTTGACCTTGTATACGGTGTTGATCCGTCGAATTTCTACACCATCTGATATGGGAATTCCCTCAACATATGGAAACATCACATTTACTTCTTTCTATGTACTGTGAACTACAAAGATAATCATTGACACATCCCATCACAATTTTTTCTGAAATTTGCTTGACAGACAACAGGCTCGACATCTTCCCCCAAGAGTCCCCAGGAAGGGAAGGGGTAGGCAGAGGTGTATAGGTATATTTCTGGTAAAAACAAGGTTTCACTACACCTATATCATATCAACTATTCGCCGGAGACATCTCCAACGTGGCAGGTGGCGAGTTGTAATTAATATATTACAGTGTTTTCAAGATGAAGTATGTATCTACAGGAATCCCATGAAATTATGACGTACAATTGGGAAGAACCCATACATAACATAAGTAATAATTAACTCGAAAGTTTGTTTGTATTGTGATTCATTGTTTGTTTGAATTTAAACCTATATTGATAACACTAAGTATATATGTATACACTACACTTTATACCTACTACACTCTTTATTGAAATCACCAGTAACAATAAAAGTAATAAATAAAATATTTGAGGAAAGCTTGTTGCATATTGCCATTCCTATTATTATAATTAATATTATTATTCTTTATTTGAAATAAGTCTCATATATTACATTTTTAAATATATATATAAAAAAAAACATATTTAAAAATATAAAATATAGGGGCCCACCGGTATCGGGATCAGGGTCCAAGGTACCGGTGGCTAGGGTCCCAGAGAAAGAAACCTCCTCACAATACGTGCCGTTTCGAGCAGTACTGCTTTCTGTATCAGGCACTTGATCCAACCGTCTAACGAGAGCCTCTTGAGGTGTTGGTCGAGGCTCTTGGCCATTAGGCCATTGGCCGTTATTACTATCGGCACAATGATTGCAGAGTCCACATCCCACATGCTGACAATCTCGTGAGCCAAGTCCAAATATTTTATTTGTTTGTCTTTTTCGGCTTTCACGAGATTCCCATCATGCGGGACAGTAATATCCACAATCATTGTGCGGCGCTCTAATCTATCTATATTATTATTATTATTATAAGCCATGGTGGCAGTGGTTCGAGTAGTTGCCTGCGGCACAAGGTTGCAAGTTCAAATCCCAACTGTACTAATGAGTTTTTCTAAAACACCACAAGCTTTAGCGTGAAGGAAAACATCGAGAGGAAACCTACATACGTCTGAGTGTTATGTAAAGTTGTGCTTGAGCTTAGTACCTATACACCTCTGCCTACCACTGTGAGGACCCTTGTGGAAGGGCATGAGGATATATTATAAGATTGTAGGTTTGCAAGCAAGGAATCTGTACCAAGGAGCCTTCTCTGAGCTAAAATACTAAATACACTTACAGAAGCTTTAGATGACAGAAAGCCTTGTTAAGAAGACATGTATAGCGGTGCCTGAGAAGCAACAAGACTCGCCATCTGTACTGTTTGCACCTAAATGTATCTCCAATGAAACAATTGGTTTTCACCTCTGCCTACCCCTTCGGGGACCCTTGTGGGAAGGCGTGAGGATATATTATTATTATTATTAAGTACAGATTTACAGCTTTTCAGCTTACAAGCTTTACAGTGATGGAAAGACATTGAGAAAAAACCTGCATATGTTCGAGAAGGAATTCAAGGGCAAATGAATACTTGTGCTTGAGTTATGGTGATGGACTCGCCACCAGTCACATTGGCACCTTAAAATATATCTCTGGCAGAAAGTGGGTGTTGGGTACTAACTACACCCCATTCCTACCCCTTCCAGGACCCTTGTGGGAAAATGTGAGGATATAAATAAGCAAACACATACAGCAACAAGTAAAGTGTACACACTGTACAAAGTGATATATTAAAAAGCCGACTTAGCTTAGACACAGGATTCAACAACTAGATATATCATTCAAAGTGGATTCTAATATATTGTAATTTTACATGGCCTTACAAATATGTGTAAAATGGCCCATTTTCAACTATTTGAATCTATTTACATTACAGCAGCATATCAGATCTTGAATACTTAAAGCTGAAACACTTTACAGATCTTTCAGCAACTGAACATTACCAAGTATAGACATTGATAGGATGTTATGTTAAGTAAGAGAACCTAATACAGTTGGATGTTAGTACTTAGATAGTCTACAAAACACCGATAATACTTGCGGTGCAAATGTAGCGTTCTGTTGCTTCTATAGACAATAAACCCATAGTGAAGTGACATAATCTATAGGCCTTATTATTATTTGTCAACATCATTGCATTGGTTAATGTTGTAATTATAGTTGTTAGAGAGAAATAATTTAATATGGAGACTAAAACCACAAACATAAAAATTACTCTTGTTTATACAAATACAGGTATGACCTATCAATGTCCAATAGTGTAATAATTGACAAGGACTCAGTGGTATAGCAGTTAGAAGGAACTCACCAGCAGGTGGGTGTGGCGTTATCCACCGTGTCCTGATTGGCCTGCGAAGGAGACTCCGCTCCCCGCGCGCCGCCTGCCACAGACGAAGCCGTGATGCTGGTCTACCGTCTCACTGCGCTCGCATCATCACTCACAGCGACCACTCGCCACACTGCAATTATCTTGACCACACTGACACTAGTTGCATCTCTACCTGAAAATTACTCTACTGGATTACCACTGTCGTTCACTTGTTTTAAAATCCACTCGAAGCGCGAGCACTGTCCACCGACACGCTACTGGGCAAATAGGCGCATCACAGTCGTCGCGGACACCACCGAACACCAGAATCACGCCCCGATATCACTATACACGAATATTATCCCACTAAAAAATGGCAACCTGAGGCAATAATAACGAACTGAACTCACGATTCCACCATTAATACTGTAATATTTATAAACTTCCACGGTTTAATAATAGACCAGACGTTACTATTAACGTTTGAACATAAGTAAAAAGCTGAAAAAATAATATTTATAAATAGCTTCAGATTATTTTGATACAAATCTATATCGGTCTATCACTGCATACACACCCCTGAATTGGGTGGCACGGATCCTCTTCTTTCTCTTTGCGATACGTTTAACATATGATAATTAGCACGGATTAGTTAATATGACTACAATTAAATGACCTACACCCTGATAACTACAAAGACATTTTGTAGCAATGACAGCGATCCGTATCGGCTTCACAGAACCTATAGAATAAAATCAACATGTCGCCTTCAGTCAGTGATATTGCTAGGTGTTCTTTGAAACTTCAGTAAGTCAGTCAGGTCATACTAAATAAATCGACAATCGCAATACATAGTGGGCGTGGTCAGCTGCTAAATTGTGAAAATTTTAAAAGCCCGAAATTGAAATACAAATCAATTATTTACTGTCGTGTTATTCGTGTTTTCAGTTCATTAAGGATCTTAATAGCAAAGTTCTATTAAAGCTGGCAGCATTAATGTCAGCTGAAAAGTTAAAATCCGGATTATTTTCACTACTAAACATGGCAGCACCGAGATAAGTACCGGTTTATATTATAGACCAAGAATTGTCTATGATATGAACTATGAACGTCGTCTATTCAGTACTTACCCAATAATTTAATAAGATTCAACAATTTATTTATTATATTACCAATAATAAGGATTTAAAAAATAAGAGATTATGTTATGTACCCTTTCATTTATTATTGTATTAAATGGGTCCCGGATTTCTGAGCATAATATAATTAGTTTGTTAATGAAGTTTCAGTTTTTTAGCATTTAGTAATTAGTATAGTAGTCAGCGTTTCCACCACTGCCTGGGCGTAGTCATCATGCCTGCACATGAATGGTACATTTGGAAATAGTTGATGGGCAATTTGATAATTATTGAAAATAGTCGATCGGTTTTTTAAATTTTGAATATAGGTAATCTGTACCCTTAGGATACGATATCAGTCAATCCAGTTCAATCAATAATTTGTATTATTCTGTGGTAGCGTAACGATAGCGAGCGATGTTCAATGCAATTCAATTCAATTCAATTTTAAGGTCCATGTGAAACCGAAATGATTAATTATTTAATTCTATTCCTCATTTAATTTCATGCCTTATTATATTTGCGATGGCTTCGCACAATAAAACTCTAAACCTTATGGCTTCTAAACTAGGTCTTTCAGATGAAGATAAAGTTTTGAAGTAAGTTTGAATTTTAAACTATTACTTTGATATAATATATTGACATTTGGGTATTAATACATAAATTCAAATGGCTTATTATTTATGCTCGTAATGCACAAATCTACTTTTTATTTGGCATATATTTTGCAGCTTTGTTCTTTACAAAAATATAAAATAAATAATATAGTATTAACATTTTTATAATGTCCTTTATTCATCCTTTATAATATTTATAATTACTTAGAAGAATAAGACTGCCCAATTAATATTAATTATGTTTTAGTAAAGCGGCTGAGTTTGAAAGACTTCTGCAAACAAAGTGGACAACAGGAAGTAATATAACAGACATAGCCAAGGTTGTGATATGCTTGGATTTAGCTGCGGGCCTCTTCGGTACAGACCTAGATTCTGTGAGTGTATTGCGGTAAATTTAAAACAAAATTAAATATATTTAATAATAAAGTATACATCCACTTAAACCGGTGAGCATGTATGAAGAGACTGATGAATGTGGGCAAAGTGAAAGAGGTATGTAATGTATGTATGTAATGGTAAAGGTATGTATGTAATGTCTAGAGAGAGCTGGTCTTCTATTCTATCTACCTTCCTCGTTAGGAACTGATATGTATGCATGTATGTAATAAGTAAAATTGTAGTGTCTGTTTGCAATATTAAATTAACCACTTTTTACTAAATGCATATGGATGTATACACTGTACATATACCAAAATATCTTTTTAATTTATTTTGTCTGTCTATCTGTTGTCACTTCTATTTTAAAAACGAAACAACATGTTTTTTGTTAATTTCCAAAAATTAAAGTCGTGTAGTACATGTAGTGTAATAAGTTATAATTTTATTAAAAATTAAAATATGACATGTACCTTTTACTCTTTCAGAAAACAGCAGTAAAACAGTCAGGTCTCAAGCCATCAACATACACGAACAGCCGAAAAGTGGTAGAGAACTTATTGGAGTTGAACAGTGACCACTTGTCCACCGCACTGCTTTGTGCTGCCTTGCAGTGTCACGGAGTGCAGGGCTTAGCAGATAAGATACTGGAGGAGTACAGGAGGAAAGCTAAAGTGGTGAGTATTGGAACATTGTTGGTAATCAGGACATTACCGTAATTTATTTCACAATCTATGCCTGGCAGTTTCACAGTGTAAGACTTATAATATATATCCTCACGCCTTCCCACAAGGGTCCCCGAAGGGGTAGGCAGAGGTGTATGGGTAATACCCACACACCCACTTTCCGCCAGAGGTATATTAGGTGCCAACGTGACAGATGGCGAGTCCATCGCCATTACTCAGGCACGGCTATACATACGCCTTTGAATTTCTTCTCAGACGTATGCAGGTTTTCCTCTCGATGTTTTCCTTCACCGTAAAGCTCGTGGTGTGACTAATCACTGTACTTAAGTTCAGAAAAACTCATTGGTACAACTGCTCGAACCACTCGGCCACCATGGCTCTGGATTAAATCTGGATTAAATTTGGTACAGAAATAGATAGATATTAGCTGGACGTTTTGTGTATTAATCAAGAAAAAACATATTTTGACACTGTGCCTTGCTAGTATAATTATATCTAGATTTATTTTCAGAATAAAACATCCTTCAACAATCCAGCTAATAATCTTTGTCTGTGTCAAATTTCATTTAATTCCATGCAGCCTTACTGGCTTTTTTTTTTCCTCATGTTCCTCATGGGTGACAATCAAGCATGCGGTCCGTGTGATAGTAAGCGGTTACCGCCGCCTATGGACGCTTGCAACACCAGGGGTATCTCCATGGGTAACTCCATGCTGTACTCTCCAAGGTAAACCTCAACGGGGAGCTCATTCCACAGCCTGAGCGTTCCCGGAAGGAAACTTGATTGGCTTGATTGAATAACAAACATCCATACAAACTTTATGATATTAGTATATTTTTTTGGAATAAGACATCTTATATGCTAAGCCAAGTAATATCCACTGCTCTCTCCACCAGGAAATGCATTATAAATGTTTGTATTAACTTTTTTCAGGAAGTGGATTTACAAATACCTCAGTATGTGTGTATGGCTGTGTTTCATGCTTGCAAGTAAGTACTTTTGATTAATTATAACATGATGAGAAAGTAAATCTTTATACAAAGAAATCTTGTGTAATGTTAGCTGAGCTTAATACTTGTTTCCTGTTGGTGATGAATGATGATGTTTACTGATGTTGACCGCTGCCTGCGTGTCGCCTGTTTGGTTTAGTTTACTCCGTAAGGGTGGTGTTTTTGTAAAAATTTAAGTGAAATTTCTCTACTAAAATTCTCACTAAAAACCTCAATTAAAATTTGATTATGTCGAAAAGAAAGTCTCCTTAAATGTTTTTTTTCTTAACAATTGGACAATTATTTCTGAAAGTCAAGTACATTTTATTGAGAAATACATACAAAACAAGAAGCCGGATAGTCGGCTCTCTTCGCGGAATAGTCGCCGACTACATCTCTAATAACTACAAACATTCAGACTATATCCTCACGCCTACCCACAAGGGTCTCCGAAGCGGTAGGCAGAGGTATATAGGTAATACCCACACACCCACTTTCCGCCAGAGATATATTTGAGGTGCCAACGTGACAGATGGCGAGTCCGTCGCCTTTACTCAATCACGACTATACATACGCCTTTGAATTACTTCTCAAACGTATGCGGGTTTCCTCTCGATGTTTTCCATCACCGTTAAGCTCGTGGTGTGACTAATCATTGTACTTAAGTTCAGAAAAAGTCATTGGTACAGTCGGGATTTGATCTTGCGATCTTTGTGTCGCAGGCTACTGCTCGAACCACTCGGCCACCCCGGCTTATTATTATTATATTTTCAGATTAAATAAGGTGAAGGTATCCAAGAGCAAGCTGGTGGAGAAGTCGAGGTTGAAGCCGGCGCAGTGGACCAAGCTGGATGCCGAGTGGACTAAGTTTGTTGACGAACACTTTGTAGCTGCCAACAAGAAAAAAAACCGAAAAGCCAAAAATGATGTCCATTGTGAGTATGGTAAAATGATGTACTTTCCTT
>JACCPG010003367.1:0-24042 GCA_016069955.1 Drepana arcuata | reverse complement strand
CAAGACTACATTGCATTCTTTGGCGGTGATCCGAAAAGAGTCGTTGTAATGGGGCAAGGCTCTGGTGGTAGTGCTGCCTCATTATTGGCTCTGTCTTCCGAAGAGCGAACAGCGACTGGGGTGGCTGCTCTGTCGGGTACGCCTCTATCACCTGGTGCCATCAGATCAAACCCGGCTAAGCATGCAACTGCACTAGCTGATCGCACCGGCTGCCCCCGGGAACCAGCCGAGAGACTTCTCAAGTGCCTTCGGATGTTACCAATGGAGAACATAATAAAGGTAGCTTCAGTGATGGAGAAGAATTTATACCTAGAATTAGGAAATATGATACATTTGAATCCCGAAAAATTCAAATCTCTAATATTATAAAGTATGTAGCTCTTTACGGCATAGCGGCTGAACCGATTCTAGCAGGAAAATACATAAGCTATAACAATATACTTTTTCGACCTCCACGCAAGCGAAGCCGCGGGCATAAGCTAGTATTATTAATATTATAAAGAGGAAAGATTTGATTGTTTGTTTGTATGTATTGAATGGGCTCCGAAACTACTGGACGGATTTGAACAATTCTTTCACCATGGGAAAGCTACATCCACCCTGAGTGAAATAGGCTATCATCTGGCTACCATATTCTTTTATACAAAAATCTTATGTCCACCCTACGGGACGGACCGCTAGTCAGTAATAAGTAGAGCATTGGTGGCCTAGTCATTTAAGTCGTCACCTTCAAGAGTGTAGATAAGAGTGTAGGTTCTGTATATTATTAGTTTTAGTACAGTGATTTATAATTCTACGCTTCCCACACACGTGTGGGAAGAATTTATAAACATATCTAATGACAAAGTGGTGTCTGTATGGCGACTGACTCGCAACTGTCACGTAAGTACTTCAATATTCAATTAAAAAAAAAACTCCATTCGCTGTGGCTCCACAATTCCAGAACACTCCCCTGAACATCTCGGAGAGCATTTCCTTGGGGTCGATATTTCCAGCGACGTTCAGTTCCGTGGTAATTTAGTTAGAGGACAAGGCTAAGCTGGCGTCCAGGAAGCTCGGTGTGCTCGACAGAGCTAAGCAATACTTCACATCGCAACAAAGGCTGCAACTTTATAAGTCGCAAGTTCGGCCACATATGGAGTATTGCTGCTACCCGTGTGCTGGAGCCCCTGGATACCAGCTAGGGCCATTTGACGCGGTT
The DNA here is from genome assembly GCA_016069955.1 of Drepana arcuata. NCBI lineage: Eukaryota > Metazoa > Arthropoda > Insecta > Lepidoptera > Drepanidae > Drepana > Drepana arcuata. The sequence continues at coordinate 22,841 of JACCPG010003367.1, read as the reverse complement.
CAGAAACGCGCCACTAGAATTGTCGATGATCACATGCTCACAAGCGGCTTGGAACCAGTAAGTCTGAGGAGAGAATTTGCCTCCCTGTGTGTGTTCTACCGTTTGTATAAAGGGGAGTGTTCTGCAGAATTGATGCCCACTTCCACCTTTTACCACCGCATCTCTTGCCATCGACGGGGAATTCACCCCCATACCTTGGAACCACAAAGGTCTCGCAGTGCGCGGTTCGCAGGCTGTGGAATGAGCTCCCCGTTGAGGTTTTCCCTGGAGAGAACAGCAAGGAGTTCTTCAAGAAGGGTGTGAAAAGATTCCTGCAGGGTCTGCAGCGCGCGAGTGATACCCCTGGCGTTGCAAGCGTCCATAGGCGGCGGTAACCGCTTACCATCAGGCGGACCGCATGCTTGTTTGTCACCAAAGTGGTATATATAAAAAAAAACCCCTCCAGTCCCTCACGGACCGTTTGTAAAAAGGCGTTAATAATACATATAAATAATATTGATGATATTGGAAATTTTCAGGCAGACAAGAGTTTGACTATGGACATGGTAGACACCCAGAGGTTCTTAGAAGAAATATCTGGTCGATCGGGTATGTATGTAGTGATAAGTTACATGCTGTAGTTACTTAAGCTAATGAAATAAAATTAATTAACCTTTTATTTGAAGAGATTCGCAAATCAACTGGCGTGAATGAGGGCGTGATTGTAAAGATGAAGAAAGGCATGTTACGTTGGTTTGGACACATAGAAAGGATGAGTGAAGAAAGATTGACGAAACAGATATACAAAGCAAAAGCGTGTGCAAGAAGAGGCAGAGGAAGGCCACGTTCCAACTACCTGGATCAAATAGATCGGACTCTGAAGGACGGGAACGTTAAGAGTACTCGAACCGACGAGCATGTATGAAGAGACTGATGAATGTGGACGAAGCGAAAGAGGTATGTAAGTCTAGAGAGAACTGGCGCTCTATACTCTCTGCCTACCCCGTTGGGGACTTGGTGTGATGATATGTATGTATGTATGTTATTTCAACCCGGGAGATTTAACGAGTAACTTTTCCATAGGTGCTGGTGCACGAGTCGAAGGCGAGGATGATCGTAGAGCCTTACCGCCAGTAATATCCGAACAACCTTCAACTACATTAAGTAAAAAAGAAAAGCGGGCTTCGTTCCTCACTGGTGTTAATTCTGCTGAAACATCACGCGCTGTGTTTGGTAAGTTTAGACTAATCCAACGGAAAATTACGACTTTATGCGTTATGGTCTGATCTGAGCTGTGTCCTGGCAACGAAGCTTGAGGAGTTCGTTCTCTAGTTCCCATCGTACAGCTTTTATTATTTTGGATTGAGTAAATTTGCTCGCCATCTGTCACGTTGGCACCTAAAATATATCTCTGGCAGAAAGTGAGTGAGTACTTACTATACACCCATGCCTACCTTTCGGAGACCCTTGTGGGAAGGCGCGAGGAGTAAATTTCCGTGAAGGCCCCTTAAGCCACTTTTTCTTTATAATAATAAATAATAATATAATATATCCTCACGCCTTCCCACAAGGGTCCCCGAAGGGGTAGGCAGAGGTGTATAGGTAATACCCATACACCCACTTTCCGCCTGAGGTAGATTAGGTGCCAACGTGGCAGATGGCGAGTCCATCGCAGTTACTCAAGCACGACTATACATCATGCTATACATACGCCTTTGAATTTCTTCTCAGACGTATGCAGGTCTCCTCTCGATGTTTTCCTTCACCGTAAAGCTCGTGGTGTGACTAATCACTGTACTTAAGTTCAGAAAAAACTCATTGGTACAGTCGGGATTCGAACTTGCGACCTTTGCGTCGCAGGCTCTGCGACTGCTGCTCGAACCACTCGGCCACCACGGCTTTTCTTTAATTATTGTAATCACATTCTACTTACAATGCACCTACGTATTTTTTTTACATTCGCAGGTAAATACTCCAAATTCCTAACCGATCAGTTAAAGGAAGTGCAAAACTTCATCAAGAATGATGTCATTGGCGGTCTGCGCAACGTGGTTCACGGAGTAGATGGCCTGCTTCCAGTGAACCTGAAAGATGCCTTGCCTCTTGAGAATTACTACCAAACGCTCTTCGACACTTCTCTTAAGGCTATAGACGGCCTGTCCGAAATAGCTGAAGCTACTGGTAACAATTTAGATTTTTAAATATACCTTTATTTTTTTTAATATAATAGCAAGTTCGAATCAAGACTGTACCAATGAGTTTTCTGAACTTAAGTACAGTGTGACAACGTAGAGCTTAACGGTGAGGAAAACATCGAGAGGAAACCTGCATACGTCAGAGAAGCAATTCAAAGGCGTATGAATAGTCGTGCTTGAGTAACGGCGATGGACTCGCCATCTGTCACGTTGGCACCTAAAATATGTCTCTGGCGGAAAGTGGGTGTATGGTTATTACCTATATACCTACCCCTTCGGAGACCCTAGTGGGAAGGCGTGAGGATATATATTTTATTAAATATAATAGCAAGAAGGAATATGTGTGTTATGAGGCGTCAGGTCTGAGGTAGGTAGGTATGAGGAGCTGAAAAATGTTAATAATATACAATCAGTGTGACATGACATATACCTATCACGTGTAGATAGTGCCATCCACGAAGACGGGCCCCACTATTCTTCCTTACTTAAGTGTGCAACCTTCCACTAATGTTTGAGTGTTATCGGTACACGCTGATTACCTATGAGCGCACACGCACACTACAATTAATAGACTCGGGTCATACTCACCGCACCCTGCGATCCCCTCGACTACAAATTGGTGGGGCTCGTCTTCGTGGATGGCACTGTCTAAACCTTCGCCAATCGTAAAGGAAAAATAACTTTTTGATAAGGCGTTTAAGTACAGTTTGGATCCGCAACATATATTTGTGTCTTTATTGCAGGAGATGCGTTGTTCAACTTCCCTGCGTATCAAAGTGTCCAAGCTTGGAGCTCTGGAGGCCCAGCCTATCTGTACAGCTTCGAGCATGTCGGCAACCTCACCAAGGGATCCCACTTCTTGCCAGGGGTCGCCCTTGCCGGTAACCTTCAAATAATTATTTGTTTGTACCTATGTTTACCAAAGGATACTTAACGACAATCTTAGCTTAGCTTCTCTCATATAAGTGTACTCGGTAATGGACACGCAGTAATTGTGGAAACTGATGCCTTCAATTTTTCTATACTTGTGTTATAAGGTCACCAGGTGATAATATAAACTAATAACTAAAAACACTTTATGATAATAAGCCGTGGTGGCAGAGTGGTTCGAGTAGTTGCCTACAACACGATAATTGTAAGTTCGAATCCCGACTGTACCAATGAGTATGTCTGAACCGTGATTAGTCACAGCTTTACGGTGAAGGAAAACATCGAGAGGAAACTGCATACGTTTGAGAAGAAATTCAAAGGCGTATGTATTTATAGTCGTGCTTGTCACGTTTTGCACCTTAAATATATCTCCGGCGGAAAGAGGATGTGTGGGTACTACCTATACACGTAAGACTACCCCTTTGAGGACCCTTGGGGAAAAACCCTCTTAAACTATGTAATGAACAGAATTTATTTATAGAGGAGTATCCGGCACAAAATTCGCAGCAGAAAAAAGTTAAGGGCCCTTCGCACGGAGACGAACTTGCATACATCTTCGAGCCCCTCGACGCCGAAGGTCAGCCAATGGGAGACCATGTATCCAGCACCGATGCAAGGGCGCGGGACACTTTCGTCGGACTCATATCCAAGTTTGCTCATGATCTGAATAATGAAGACAAGGTTATGAAAAACACCACCAACTTCTTGGGACTGTCACCTTTCTACAAGGGGAATGAAAATGAAAAGTTCTTCAAGATAACGGACAAGATTTCTCTGGAAAAGAATTTCAGGTATTTACTTATATTGATTACCTACATTTAATTCATCATCATCATGGGTATTATTTACATTTTGTCATTTAGTGCAGCAAATGGGCTTACATTTTTTGTATTGCACGCAAATTATTAAGAATAATTCGAACTATTTTGGAAGGAAGTAAGGAAACCTCTAGATTGTATTACGACTTGTAGTAAAATTATCTATTGTACGACACACTGACAGTCATAAAAAAGGTACCTACTGTTACGATGCAGGACCTGTCTTCAATTTGGCCAAACTGAAAATTATTTTTCCAATAAGTAGCTGCATCACATCTGCTGAGTACATTTTGTAGATAATATATCTATTTGTCTTTTAAACACCTTATACATATTATTATAAACATTCATATATAGTCACGCCCCACAAGGATCCATGAATGTAATAGCAGGTTTCCATTCATCGTATGTTAAATGATTGTATTTAAATTCAGAGACCCTCAAGCTTCGGGAACATACAGTGTTGATTTAACAGGCACATCTACTTAAGCTACCACGGATTCTCATGTCACATGTATTACTTTTTGTAATGCTGTTTTTTTATTTACAGGTTCTGTCAAATGGGTATTTGGGGCAATATGGCAGACCGGCTCACCGGGGCTCTGTGTAAGAACCTAATCCCCAACCTGTTGAATCTTTCCAACTTGCCAGTGGAGCTACCTCCAGTTGTAGGTGAACCTCCGCTAGTGGGGAACTCTAACTTACCCTTGGTGAACCTGGGCCCATTTGGCCAGAAGTCCGAACCACCACAGGTCCAACAAATAAAAAAATCTTCTAACGGACTGTTTAGAAATCCGTTTTCTATTTGAATGATATTTACCTACTAAATGTAACGTTTATAATTTTTTTCATGTAATTTTAATATTTGTTTCATTTCGCTCCAAAATGTCCAGAATAAAAACAAAATGCCTGAGCCATAGAAATAAGGGCAGGGTTACTTTCCATGCTCAGAACAATTATTCTGAGTTTCCATGGATGTGTAAAGAAAACAGATAACATTTAGCTCAATGTTATCTGTTGTGAGGTGTGAGGTGATTTAATGATTTAATTTCCATGTATCCTCTATGGCTTGACAAGATTGATTAGTTAGAAAACCGAATGATAGCTGCGATGGAGGTCGTATCGATTTCTGTGTATGTACATATATAGAGTGTTTATTATTTTTATAGAATTAAATGGAATGAAACGGAATTGAAAAACTAAGGGCACCATTCCATGTAGCCGCCATCATATTGCCCTCAAACAGGGTGTAATATTTATCCCTTGGTATATGTCGAGTAAATTATGTGACTGTAACTTACGTAATTTTACATGCATATCCTCACGCCACAAGGGTTCCCGAAGGGGTAGGCAGACGTGTATAGATAGTACCCACACGCCCACTTTCCGCCAGAGATATATTTAGGTGCCAACGTGACAGATGGCGAGTCCATCGCCGTTACTCATGCACGACTATACATACGCCTTTGTATTGCTTCTCAGACGTATGCAGGTTTCTGCTCGATGTTTTTCTATTTTCGAACTTGCGATCCTTGTGACGCAGGCAACTGCTTGAACCACTCGGCCACCACGGCTCTAATTTGCTGCCCAATTTTACATGCAATAAATTTATTTGTATAAAGTTGGATCCAAGTATTAAATAGGTAGTAGTATTTGGTTGGATCTACTTAAGTACATAAACCATAAAATCTGCCGTTAAATCTTTCGGATACCATACATGCAATAAAAATTTTGCAGTAACCCTTTTCTCGCTCAATCTGAAAGGTAAATTTTCACTTATGTTTGGTAATAAAAAGCTCTTAAAATTAATCATGAAGTTATGGAGCCATTTGTCAAATATATCTTCGGGAGAATAGGACTTGGCACCCTTGTAAACCTTGTGCGATGATATTTAGGTAATTTTTCCCAAAATATTTGTATATGAGATAACAATTAGAGAGTATAATCATTTGTTTCAACATTACGCAGGAAGGTACTTATTATAACAAATAGGTACTATACCTACGTATACCAAATTTGAAGCTCATGGTTCCTGCAGTCCGGTTTTAGATCGGGACTTTTTAAGAGACCCTAAAATATCGGTCCTAAACGGTCCGGTTAGCGGTCATAACGGTGGTTAAAATTATTAAAAAAATAACCTGCTGTTTACAATATTTATTGCGCGTACTGTTATCTGAATTGTGGGTATGCGGGCATGTCATCATATATATCGATGTAGGTACCTATAGGTGTTCGTTAGGCAAAACGACACAGCGACTCACCCTATATGAGGCGGGCACCGAAGGAATCCGTTAGTGTCATTGACTGTCTCCATCAACAATGTCTCGTGTTTGCATTTTTGCGTTCGCTTGCGTTTTCCTCGTCGGGGTCGTGACCGGAAGGCGGGTTAGGGCTACTGATGACCTCACCACGACTGAGCAAGTTCTGATTCCTCAGGAAGTTGGCCCAGAAGTACCTAATAAGTTGTTTGCGGAACAGACAACTACAGAGAAACAGTGCGCAGAGATTGGACAGTTCGTAAGTATTATACGCCTTTGATAACACTTCAGAATTATGTAGGTTTTCTTAGTGAATGTCAAATATATTCGTGCCAAGCAGCTAGTAAGATTCTTGTCTCTGTGTATAACTATACAAGCAAAATGTTTATTCAAAACAACACAAATATACATGGTGGGCAGAGAGAATAGAGCGCCAGTTCTCTCTAGTCTATAAATAAAAAAAATCTAAGCTATCTTTAGTACTTACAACACTTTTAGTACGTATTTAAACATAAAATCACTTAAATAAGCAAATTAGAGATTTACTAGAATGTATAATATATGACCCACTAACATGTTAAAACGAGATAATATATTATAACTAGCTGTACCCGCGACTTCGTCGGCGTGACTTTTTTATCTTTGGTAAAAAAAAAAACTATTAAAAGTATCCTATGTTACTTCTAATACCTCCAAGAATATGTATACAAAGTTTCATGATGATCGGTTAAGTAGTTTTGACGTGAAAGCGTAACAAACAAACTTACATTCACATTTATAATATTAGTAAGGATGTTAAAAAGATACCTACGTACTAACTGAAATCACTGATATGCAAAAATATCCATCAAACTCTCCTAGGTTTCATATTGGTAAGCACTATAGTTATAAATACCTAACTTTATATATAGTAATATATAACGACCATAGATACGTTTACGTTTTGAACTTCAGTAAACTCTGTGAACCTTAAAAAGAGGAAAAAATGCCAATGAGACATTAAATCCAATGGGATTTTTATTTTGTTTAAATTACAATTTTAAGTAGAAGAAAAAAAAACATAAATAATAAAATAATATATCCTCACGCCTTCCCACAAGGGTCCCCGAAGGGGTAGGCAGAGGTGTATAGGTAATACCCACACACCCACTTTCCGCCAGAGGTATATTAGGTGCCAACGAGACTGATGGCGAGTCCATCGCCGTTACTCAGGCACGGCTATACATACGCCTTTGAATTTCTTCTCAGACGTATGCAGGTTTCCTCTCGATGTTTTCCTTCACCGTAAAGCTCGTGGTGTGACTAACCACTTAAGTTCAGAAAAACTCATTGGTATAGTCGGGATTCGAACTTGCGACCTTTGCGTCGCAGGCAACTGCTCGAACCACTCGGCCACCACGGCTCTAAGAAAAAAAATGAAACAAAAAGATGACAAAGACCAGGTAGGCATAGTGTGAACCTTTGGTTATAAAAGGGTCTTAAAGCGGCGGTAAGCGCTTACCATCATGCAGGCCACATCCTTGTTTGCATGAATTGCAATAATAATGAGAGGCTTACTAACTTCATAATGACAATCGCATCAAATTCTGTTCAGTATACCCAACAGGGTCCACTGTATACCCTGATATTATATATAATGTGATATTATTGTAAGTGGAAGAGCAATAAAGAATTATGATTATGATTAAGAGTCAGTCACGGAAGGGGTCTTTGTTTGATTATTTGTGTTGATAGATAAATGTTATCACCCATCTGGTTACCTCTTTGTTGAAAGGCTTAAAGATAAAGAATAAATAGGTATGGAACAAATTATGTGCTAAGTATATGTATTTTTCCACAGTGCATGTCTCACGGCGACTGCTGTACAAACGCCTGTCTGGGGTACATGAAGAGATGTGTCAGCGGTTCCGGATAATCCGTCGCCTTAAATATCTACTTCTTAATTACACGAATCGGATGTATGGGGTGTTTTAGGTGGGTCAAGTCGGGGGGGTTGGCGGCGAAATGCTGGATCTCTTTCATAGCACCTTCTGAGATCTGCCACAGCTCTGGATTCTCCCTCTTGAAGTCATAATACCATTTATTGATCTGGAAATTGGAATAAATTACTTATTATTCTAATTAAAGTATTTTTTTATTACCACTTGTTTCAATCAAAATGTTGTATTCTTTCATATTGATTTCGGCACATGTTGGTTATTTGTTTTGGTAATGGGTATTCCGATACGATATCAATATCCTACATACAACAATATAAATTTTTTTTTTAATTTTGTCTGTTTGTCTGTCTGTCTGTTTGTCTGACTGTCTGTCTTTTAATTTAGAAACTGATCAATTTTTTTTTTCTTAAATTCCACGCGGATGATGTCGCGGGCACTATGTCAGTATTAAATTTAATTCACATACCTTGGCATATTTTGAGAAATCAAAGCCAATAGCCTCTAAGGTCATCGTGGAATTGATAAGCTGGAAGTCAGCGATTGTGAGGTGATTTGCAGCGGCGTGGCTCGTTCCCAGTCTAGTTAGGTAAGTTTCATAAACATCCAGTGCAATATGGACCTTCTTCAATCCCAGCGGAGTGCGCTCGTAGTCGAAGAAAATTGGGGCCATCTGCAGTAAAAATTAATACGGAGGGAGAGCAAACGACAACGAGGGCTGATTGACATGTAGGTATATATTATAACTACGAATCGAATGGTGTATAGGGAGGTCAAAGAGATTGCGCTGGACTAAATGCAAGGAGTTGCACCAGTATAGCCGACAAGAGCCCACCTCTAAAATATATGATGATAATTTCGGAAAATGTTTCAATTTGTATGGGTTAAAATTACAATTCTCGCTAGAAATTTTGGGAGGATTGGTATTTTATTTACCTGCGCAATGCCTGCACACTATCTTTTACAAAAAACGTCTGCGGGTAACTTTGCGGAGCCTTACTAAATACTCGTATTGTATAAGCCAAGGCTAGGACAATTAATAGCCTTTAATATATTTCTAGATTCATTCTTATATCGAGAACCAATACAATGATAATAAGCATCTTGGGGAGAGGCAAGATCGTTATATTGTGTTGGCAACATACGAAGGGATCCGAGCACAGAGTAGCAATGTGCAAGTGATACTTCGGTCAATAGGCTACGGTAACCGCTTCACATCAGGTGGGGCGTAGACATGTTTGCCACTCTTGTAGTATAAAAAAGGAAAATTCAAACTGAGATTTCCTAAGGGTTTTTTTAAGATTTCGAGTCTGGGATTAATTTTACAATAGCAGAAATTGGTCTAACTTACTGTATAAGCTGAAATGTTTGCGTAATACGTTGACAAGTTGAAGCACAGCCGGTGGTTGACAATGGCTCTGTAGGATGGCATGTGGTTTAAAAGATAAATATAAGACGACAAGGAACGGACTATTAACATTTCCCCTTATATTAAAATTCAAATCCTATATGTAATTGGTCAGTAATTTGTCAGAACCTACAAGTGTCCCTCGTCACCTCCACCTCCCCTTACAGTGAAACAGAGTGAAGAAACATATATCTAAGAGATATAACATATTATGTAAGGTTGTGCCTTCAGTCTCTATGGATATCGGGATTTGTGGTCAGTGAGGGTTGTTGCACCACTTGCGGCTTGAATATGTAATTATTATTGAAGTTTATACTCTCACGTTGCTGCCTACCTAGATGTAGGTTCTTGCGGGTACAAAGTTGATCCAGGTGCGTATTTATCGCAGACATATTGCAGTATTGCGTTGCTTTCACCAAGGAAAAATCCATTGTCGTCCAAAACGGGGATTTCTTTCTGTGGGTTCATCTGAAAGAAAAATCTTTCTATGAGTATAACTACAACGCTTTGAGAGCTGATGGGAGTTGTAATGAATAGATTAGCCGAAATGGAAATATCTTTGTAGAATTGCAACGCATTTTGGTTGTCGTAGTAAAATCCATAATTATCTTCCTCAAATAGGCAGTACTGATTTTGAAAGAAAGTTACCGTTATGCACATTGTATCATAATATTTTTTAATTAGGTACTCTGTTTGTTTAATTACCAAAGCATAGTCCTCAGTCATGTGATCACCAGCCCCGAAATCCACGCTGATCAGTTCAAAGGGAATCCTTAAATGAGTTAGAGCTTGGCGTACCGACAAAGAAGGCGGCCCATCTGATACTCCGTATAGCTTCAGCACCATTTTCCTGAAATTTTCAAAAACATACATACTATATTATATATCATAATGCTGAGTCCTTGACGCTGTAGGCAGTGAGAGAAGAGCGCTAGTTCTATCTATATATATATATATTTATAGGCGTTTCCATGTTCTTACCGTAAGAATGCTAAACAAATATTACATAGTATCTCTACATAGTATACATATCTCCTTTGATGATAAAGAAAACTAAGTACTATTGTCGGTGAAGATAAAACGTTAAATAATAGATACGAAATCGAATTGGAATCGGAAAATTGCTAAATGCAACGAATAAGTCGTATGAAGCTATGTTTATACAAATTGTTATGATCTACTGCCCAATATGTCTCTATATGATTGAAACAACTTTTTTTTCATCCAAACATTATTACAATGTAGGTAAAGGTATTCAGATTGTAGGTACTAGTAGGTACAAATACCACTTAAGTAGTTCAGTTGGATGAGACTGAAATCAAAACTATATAAATAAGTACTTACACGCAATATTAGTATTCTGTCTGAGATTGAAGTTGGTTTGAAAGTTAGAAACGTATGCAATGAATGAATAGATAACTAACACTGCCTGTTTGTACCGTTCAGTTGGCAGCCTGTGAACCTACAAACAAGGCAAGGCAAGACACCTTTCACTTTAACCTAATGATGTGTATGCATAAATACTACGATTAAAAGAATTATAAATTGAAATAATATTAGAGAAGAAAATTATCCAGCAGGAATCTTTTCACATCGCCTTGAAGAATTCCATGATGTTAACAATGGGGAGTTCGTTATGAGGTCTAAGCGTTCGCATAGAGTTAGATCTATATGGATCCAAAATATAGGGATCAATTCCCCGTCAATGGCGAGAGGTGCGGTGGTGCGGTGGATCGTATCAACAAATTTTCAGAACACTTAAACGAATGAACTGGTGACATTTAAAACTTCATTAGTTACACCCACAAGAGAGAAGAAGAATATGGATATCATGTATAACCTCAGATAAATTATTATATGAAATTCACACCTTATTGTAGAAAGTAATAAGATCCTGTAATAAGATGGTAGAAAATTAAGATAAGTTACAAATCGAATGCAAATCCTAAACCCTTGACATATTTAGTTGTTATGGTGAGACGTTTGCGCAAAAGTACCCAGAATGAAATAATTGGATTTTCTTTTTGTAATTTAACAAAACCACATAATCGTGACTTTGTTTTGTTAACACTTAGTCTGACGCATTAAGCCCGTATTGTCCCAACTTCCATTTACACAAAAACTAATATAGATAAATTAGATGTACATGCCAATTACTTTGAATCTACCTTCAGGGTAGAGACACACAATAGACAGAACAGACCACTGATTTAAGACATGCCTTCCTCCCAGCAGTAGTAGGTAGCGCCTGTAATTTTCAAGCCAAGCGATATATACCTAAAGAGCCGTGGTGGCCGAGTGTTTGCTGTCTTGTTGCCTGCGACGCAAAGGTCGCAAGTTCGAATCCCGACTGTACCAATGAGTTTTTCTGAACTTAAGTACAGTGATTAGTCACACCACGAGCTTTACGGTGAAGGAAAACATCGAGAGGAAACCTGCATACGTCTGAGAAGAAATTCAAAGGCGTATGTATAGTCGTGCTCGAGTAACGGCGATGGACTCGCCATCTGTCACGTTGGCACCTAATATACCTCTGGCGGAAAGTGGGTGTGTGGGTATTACCTATACACCTCTGCCTACCCCTTCGTGGACCCTTGTGGGAAGGCGTGAGGATATATACCTGCTTATTTAGAACCCGTCACAGGGTACCAAAGAACCTATACAGCGCTGCAATTATGTCGTGAACTACAGTTCTACCTAACCACTATGATATCACATCTCGCGACTAATGTTGGGAAATTAATTGAAAAAAATCTGCAGATTGGTGATCGGTGATTGGTGGACTACATATATAAATAAGTACCTACAAATCTGAAGAGACTGGAGAAGATAATTATGTTCGAAATGTATAATTATTCAATTCAAATTCAAATTCAAAATTTACGATTTACAGAAATTAAGCCCTAACTTGGTTTCCCTGAACTAAGGGTCTCCTGCCCTTCCTCTTGGATTTTAGGATACAATGATTCAATTACAGTGCATGAGGAAACTTCTGTGAGAACTAATCACAACAATTTTTTTTTTATTGTTGCTATATCGAACAGTTGTAATTTTTGAATAATACATTATTAATTCGATAGGTACTACTACTAACTTAGTAAAACTTTTTATAACAAAGACACAAGAGGGTTAAATTATGGAAGAATTACATAACATCCGCGAGAAGCGGTGCGTTTAACTTCCTAAGCTTTGTTATAAATACAACCAAACGATTCTACGACCGTCTTTTGTCGCCCTCAGTGTACATTTCTAAACTTTATTTGGTGAAATGGGACGAAAGCGTATATATTTTAGTATAATACTGCATTTTCTGCTATTGCAATGGTGTCAGTCAAGCCCAGGAAGGCCTGCGTTGGAGTCAAGACAGCTGGTCCGCGTGAGGCGGCAAGATGGGTACGTCTACGATAAGCCGAACAAATCATTCGATCTGCCGTCGCCTCCGTCCTCACAAGCCCCTACTGTTGACAGGACTCAGGCGCAACAAATGTATTACGCATACCCAGCGCCGGCCAGCGCCAGCGGCGGCGCTGTCAACATCGGCTACTCTTCTACCGCAGCAACCACCGCCAGTTCTGGATCATTGGTTGCGTCCGGGTATAACTACGGTGCACAAGGTGGTGCAATTGGGACCCAAGTTAATTCTGGACTACAAGCGGCATTTGGCACTCGAACCAGCTCCAATTCTCAAAGCAGCTCCAGTTCTCTAGACAGCTTCAGTTCTCAAGGTTCTACTAACACCGGAAAAGGCTCTTCTGGTTATAACTACAACGCTCCGGTTGAAATCAGCTCTGATCCTAGCAGAGATGGGAACTCAGGCTCCTCAGGTTATAATTACAATACCCCAACAACAACCTCACCAGTCCCAACAACGTCGGCCTCACCGGTCCCAAGAACGGAAGTATCAACTAACGCTCCGAGATATTTGCCACCTAAAAGTTCCATTGGTGGAGCGGTGAGCACAGGTAGTGTATCGATCGAAACTTCAGAACCTAGCCCCGACGCTATGCAGCCGCCATCTGACTCCTATCTACCGCCATTAATAGTAACAAATACACAAACACCGTTATCTAACGTCCCCGGATCGACAAACACACAGCCCGCATTCGGGCCAATTCAGGCGCCAAACGCTGGCTATATACCTCCAATACCTGCCCGTCCCTTACTATCTTCTACAAATTCAGGTTCAATTACTCCTGGACCACCTCCAATGGGTTATCTACCTCCGATTACATCATCAGGATCACTTCAAGGCTCTGTTTCTGCACCGTCTTCTGCATATTTGCCTCCAATATTTTAAATAATTTCCAATTGGGACGATTAGCATTCTGTTTGTTCGCTTCCTATTATAATTACAATTTCTACTTATTATAATTATGAAAATTAATTGTATAAATTTTTTATTTCATTTGTTATTTCATTACACTTCCATAGTTTTATACAGGTTTTACGTTTGTGTATGTTACTAACAAAACGCAAAACAATAATAAAGGATAATAAAGATAAGAAATGAAACGAAACGCAACCGTCAAAATAACTAAACGTAAAAAACGTACGTCATACAAAAATAGCATCAAAGATGAAAGTTATTTTTAATATTTCTGGTTAAAAAATGGTTATTGACACAATATTGTATTATGAACAGATTAATTGAATATGAAGTGTTCCTTCCATACGTATTTTTTTACCTGTGAAAATAGTGTGCACGTTTGAACTTAAAGTTTACATAAATTATGATTTTAATAAAGCAAACATTAAAATTTTCTCGAATAAAAAGCAAGGCAAATATCAGGTATTTATATTTATGCTCCTTGAACTATACACAATTTTTAAAATGTACTTAAAATTTACGTCGAATAGAATTTCTCCAATACTTATACATTATTCAAGGTTCATGACCTTACTGGGTAAAATTTTATATTCTTTGTCCTGTAATATGTTAGAAGAATACATTACCAATATTAGACTACTGATTAATGCTTAAATATTATATTCTTATTGTGGGTCAAAAAAAAAAAATGTGATATGGCTTTCAGAGCTACCAAGGTGCAAACTGCTGTGGGTGAGGATGGTGCACCTCGAGATGACAGGCATACAGCCAAGTACCCTTGCACTCGCCATAAATGATCTGCCCAATGAGATACTAATCTATATATTTTCAATGATAGATTTTGACTCCCTACTGGCAGTTGCAAAAGTGTGTGCTCGATGGCAGCAACTGTGCCTCACACCATGTGTATGGGACAACACACGTCTCATTGTGTGCATGAAGAACTATGTTCGTATCAGTGAGAGCATTGTGCCTTTTGTTTCTAAGTATTTAAAAAATGTTAAATTGCAGTATTTCAAATTATATTCTCAAGTAAGGGCTTCCCTTATAAGCTACTGTCCTAACCTGACTCATCTAGAAATAAGTATGTCTCAAGTTGATAGCTGTATTTTTGATGATCTAGGCCATTGGCCCAATTTAAAGTTTTTAAGTTTCCGGAATTCTCTAATAGTACAAAATCCTGAAAATGGAAATGGAAATTTTGTATACCACTTACCATTTGAAAGGTTGAAGTCCTTGGAAACATTGATACTGTCCAACTTTGCCTTGACACATAGCAGCCTGTACAGCATGCTGCAGTGTACACACTTAGTCAGTATTAGTATGGAAAAGATGAAGAATATCCCAGCTGACTTCTTAGAATCTCTGTTAGTGACAAAACAGACCAGTTTGAGAGCACTACACATATATGGGGACACACTGAATGATGATATAATCCGGTACATATCCAACTGCAAGGTGCTACAGGTCCTACACATTATGACCTGCAAGACCTTGTTTGACTCCAGCTTGCTACACCTGTACAGGTTAAAAAATTTACATTCACTCAAGTTGCGCCATGGTTACTTCTCCACTAGTGCTTTGCTTGCATATTTCACCAATAATACATTTCAGCACCTGACATACTTAAGCCTTTCTAGATGTCTTCATGTCACCATTCAAGTGGCTAAAGCTATTAAAACCAGTGCTCCTAACCTGATGGAGCTATCATTCTATCTGTGCCCATTCATTATTGCTCCAGATTTCAATAGGTATGAACTAGAGAAACTGTTCAAGATACAATTACTTCTTGATTGAAATAGATTTGCTATTAAAATGGCAGCTTGGTTATCCGTCCACCACTGATTAAATAATTATTTATTTCAAACATACCACAGTGTAACAAAGCATTGTAATTGGAAATGGTATTGGTGATGTATAATGAATGTGTTTGTATGTTAGTATAGTAACTCTTAACTTATGGTCAGACGGGTTTATATGCAATATGTCATTGTAAAAATAATTGTATGCCAATTGAATATGTATATTTAAATAATTATGATGTCAGTTCTTATGTTGTTTGTGGTAAAATGTATTACATACTAATCATAAATATATGGTTCGAAACAGTAATAACAGTATTTGTAATATTAATAAGTATTATGTATTGTATGGTAGTGTATATACCTTAATGGACATCTACTTATGACACCCTTATAATTGTCTTAGTATTAACTCAAAATTATCTTATATCTGATATGTGAATTCTCTTCCAATGTTATGTTTCGGAAGTAAGATAATATTGTCAATTATGTAGTGCCTTAACAAATGAAGCAACAACACTACTACTCCAGGGTAAAAGAGTATGCTTTATTTTTGGCAAACATTACCAGGTCCTGTTTAAAATGCCGGTGGTCTTGTTGTTGATTGTAAACATACACTAGGCACATGCAGTTTGAGGCCAAGTGGATAATGTTTGTTTAAAAATAGTATCAAAAAATCAAGTTATTCAACAAAACAACAATAAAGCTTCTGTAGTTTACACAGAAGCTTTCTTGAGACTGCTAAGACTATGTAAGTGTGTGGTTATGTAACCCCATAGCCAATTAAAAATATAGAATTATCAGATTACAGAGTTGCGATTTAAGTTTTACTCATAAATCTAACTGTAACAATAGTGGTCTGTATGGCGAATCGAATGGATAAAAGCAGAGATCATTATTCTATACCTGGATTAGATTTGACCTGAGACCTGAGGTGAACATCCCTAAAATACAATACCACAATCATTGCCAGCGTGGTAACTGCTTAAGCCTAATAATATATAATATTATAAGGCCTCTTAACTCTATTTAGGCAGTATAAGTGTTACCCAAAATTATGTACCTAACTCATTTACTTCAGTATTTCAAAATACAATGGTATTTTAAATATATTTAAATTGTATATTATAATTTGAATACCTTTGAAGTTCTACTATAGTCATTACTTTTATAAAGTCTAATATTAGAGATTTATATTATACCTGGCGCAATACTTTCTCTGCCTACCCCGGAAAGGTCTCTTTCTATGAATTTATACAAAAAAATATCGATAAACACGAAATAGCCTATCTATTATCCCATGTGTTCAGATATTAACAAACATAATTTGTTTTATCTGATGATGTGAATGTGTGAATTATGAAGAATTTAAGTAATTAGTGCAAAATATTAGTTTAAATAAATATTACCAAATTAGTATTTTTTCACAATTATGTGGTAAATTAATACGATATGATCCAGAGGATATTCACTGTACTAGTCATCGCATTATCAGCCATTAAGGTACTGCCTCAGTATGCTGCAGCAATATGCTTAACATATGATTCTATAGGTATATATATACGAGGTATATATATCTCAGTACTTTCTCATATATTGCTTTTGCCTTGACAAGGTGGCACTTCATAATACGTTGGGAACTATCGCAAGCTTTGAACTTTTCACAACGACAGCCTCTTGGCTCGTCCCAAACCATCAGAAGCACAGATCACGAAACGCTCCGGTCACTGCCCACTATGTTTGCTAAATTATTCATAGTTCTATGGTTGTAAATAAATATGAATGCGATTCGTGCGAGAATTCTGTCTAAGCTAAAATGGCACACCCCCTGCAGGGAGCGTCGTTTTATTTTCGGATCAGATCTTTGTATAGTGTTCTAATATATAAACTTTGTAAATAAATCGTGAAAATATTTAAGTATGTATTTAAATGTGAATATGTCTAGGACCACTACTGTGTTTCGTAAAACAATCTGTGGTGTCATCTATTAGTATACAAGTGACTCGAGCTGTATTAATTGTTGTGTAGATAATGTTATACCTACATTAAAAGTTAACTTTATTCATTAGTATTGTGTGTCGTTTTACTATCATACACAAAATAAAACATATTTTCAACTAAAATAAGGATTTCATTCAGTTGTCGTAAAATATTGTCTTATCACAATACAACCCAATATAATAAATACACAAAACTGTCTGAGGACTGGCTAGTAAAGCGTTATCATGTTAATCGATAGAGCCCCAGATTTATTGTTAGTGTCATATGCCGAGATTGATTGGTAGATAATAAGGAACGCGTGTTATAAAATTGTCATTTATTTATTATAATATATTATTATTATTATTATTATAATATATTATAGTTTATAATATATGATAATTTAAACAAATGGTTCGATGTTGATTTCTACAGCTGAGCAGGGGTTGGTAAGCTCGAAGGCAGCTAGCACGTTAGGGTGGATAATGCCTATTTTTCCTATAACGGAGCCTTGGAACACCACCTCCGCACAACGCCCGGAGAAATAGGCGGGATCTGAAACACATACGTTTTTCATAAAGAAAGCTCACTTGAGATCATCTTTATTAGTTTATCTGCCCTGCTGTAGATTATTAATTAGATACTTATATTTTCGTTCATTTACTCTGATGAATGTTTACGGAGTAGACGGTTGCAAACAAAATATTAATTAGGTCAGTATTATTCAGTCAATTACTATATGTACGTTATGCTGCATCATGTACATGATTTATTTATTATTGTAAATTATAACGACTAACTAAAAATAATTATGAATCAATTTAAATTATTTTTTACCTTACGTCCTGCATCTCACAATATTTCCACGTCTCGCTCATGATTGCCTCAAGCACATCACAGAAGGTACTTGCGCCCAAGAGGGCATTAAGGGCGGTCAACGAGTGTTCAGAGAATAATACATAACGTATGACCTACCTGAACAAAATGGCTATCTAATGCAAAAATGATTTAACAGTTCGGATTACAAGTTTCTGTGATTAGCGCGTCTAAGCAAACAAGCAAACTCTACCTCTTTATAACATATAAATTTTACTAGCTACAGTACCTTATTCCTCACAAACTTTCGTATCCTAGTAATATAATAAATGCGAACTTTTACAAAGTCATGCAAAAACTACTGAATGTGTTAAGCTAGATGAACACAGAATCAACACAAAATGTATTAGGAATATATATTAACAAAAGGTTAAAAGTAGAACCATCTAGTATAATACAAACACAATTTGGTTAATAAAAAGAAACTAAACTGAATAGCTGACGCTCAATACCTCTCCCAACACATAGTCATTACTATTATTACAGAAAAATATACCAAAGAAATCAAATTTGACGCGAACGTTACTGCGAGGCACGGCTAGTATAGTAATACTATAAAGAGGCGGAGGGTTCGGTAGTCAGGTCGGTCGATGTAAGGTGGCATGACAAGCGACAGAGGTATGTAAGTCTAGCGAGAACTGGCGCTCTATACTCTCTACCTACGGTTTGATTGTTATTACTTTCTGTCATTATTAGGGCTCGGCGTGATGATATGTATGTATGTAAGGTGTGCGGTGTATGTATGTAAGGAGAGGGTGACCTTGGCAGGGGCGCAGCGCATAGGGGCGCGCGGCCAGCAGCGCCATGACGCGGTCCAGCAGCCCGTGCACCAGCTGGAAGCCCGCCGCGCGCCCGCACTGCACGCCGCACAGGCGCCGCTCGTTGCGCGCCCCACACTCTGCGACGGGGAACCAACAATGCTGCTTAGGGACCGCCTTCATGCATACCTTTACACACCCTCACCTCTAAATAACTTATTTTTTATATACCATGACGGCACACACTACCACATAGTTGATTTAAACATAATCATAAGCAGTGTTACACGATTATAGAAGAGCGGATCTAAAATCAAAAATCAAAATCAAAATATTTTATTCAACGTAAGGGACACAGGGAACACTTATTGAACGTCATATACTTAACAGAAACGAAAGTTACCACCGTTTCAAAAAAAAATACCCGCCAGGAGAAGAAACGGCGAAACCAACTCCCCGGTTTTCTCTTTTAACATTTGTTCCCTTTTACGTAGGGGTAGAAAAATATTAAATAACATATAAACTCTGTATAAGAGGAGCAATTCATTGCCATGTATGGCCATCATTCAAATAATCTGATGTTGTATAATAAGCTTTTTGTATTAATTTACTTTTAATGACAGCTTTAAACTCTACAAAAGGTAATTCAATTATTTTCTGCGGTAGCTTATTAAAAAAACGTATACCTTGCCCAACAAATGAGTTGCTAGTTTTATGCAATCTAGCTGAAGGTACATGGAGTTTATCTTTATTACGTGTATTCAACACTCTCCTCCTCTCCTACCTAACATGCGTCACTTGCTTAAAAGGATACTCCGGACTACTACGCTAAAGAAAGAATTGAATGGTCTAATACATCTTCGCATGATTGCCTTTCAAATAAAACATGTTATGGGCACATCAGCCGGGTAGTACCTATTTAAAGATATACATATATGTCGTGTATTTTTATTGCAAGAAAAAAAATATGCCAAAATGTTTAAATAAAATTAATTCCACCCGTGCGAAGCCGGGTCGGGCCGCTAGTACATACTTACCTGTTCTAATATATATATTACAACAGGTAAATATACAATGAGAATAATTATTTCGATGTTGTACACATATCACATAATAATCCTCCTTACCGGCAGTGTGGTCCTGCAGCACGACGTCGCTGATCTCGAACAGCTTGATCGGAAGTGGCATCTTCTTGTTGGCGGCCAGCGTCTTGAGCAGCCCGCCCACCAGAGAGGTGCGCACCACTTGGAACTCCAGCGTCTTGGGGTTGGAGATGTGCACCGCGCTCACCTCCTCCAGCCTCGCGCCCATCTTGCTCGACACGTCTTCGCGGGAGCACTGCGAGAGTACCGTTAGTTATACATACATACATACATTCTTATATAGCACTAGCTGAGCCCGCGACTTCGTCCGCGTAGAATAGTGACTTTGGGCAGCATTTCTTGGATATACATTTTGATTTATTTTGGATACGTTACGAAAAGCTCACCACAATATATTAGTGAAAACCACATCTAAATCGAATAAGCCGTTTCTGATATTAGCGTGCACAAACGCACAGATAAACAGACACACAGACAAAAATTCTAACAAGCGCTATTTTGGGTGTTATTTGTGTTGATAATGGCCCCAATCATATTTTTTCTCATATATCTTCCATGTACAGACTACAGACAGCGGTCCGTAACATTTTTATTATATGTATAGATTACGCCGAGCCTCTCACGGGGTAAGCGTAGAGAGCGTCCGTTTTCTCAGTCGACTAACAGACTTGCTATTCAATCACATATAACAATTTGTAAGTGTATGCTTATAGTATGATCGATATAACGTTGCTCATTATACGCTATACAGATAGCGCAGATAGGTAAACATTCTGTTTTACATACATAGAACCTTATTAATTTTTAATTTTCTCATATAAAGTTTATATAATATAATAATATGTATCCACCTCTGCCTATACACCTATACACCCATTTTCCGCCAGAGGTATATCAGGTGCCAATGTGACAGATGGCGAGTCCATCGCCGTTACTCAAGCACGACTATTACATACGTGTTTTGAATTTCTTCTTAGACGTATGCAGGTTTCCTCTCGATGTTTTCCTTCACCGTAAAGCTCGTGGTGTGAGTAATCACTGTACTTAAGTTCAGTAAAACTCATTGGTACAGTCGGGATTCGAACTTGCGACCTTTGCGTCGCAGGCAACTGCTCGAACCACTCGGCCACCACGGCTCTTAAGCTCTAAAGTTTATACTCATTGAAAACTTGACATACATAAAATTTAAATAATTATAGCACCTCTACCACACTTGAATGGAGTAGGCACTTATTGAACGTCACATACAAAATAAAAAACTAAAGTTACCACCGTTTCCAAGAAAGAAAACCTGCCAGGAGAAGAAACAAACTTCCTTTTGTAACATTTGTTCCCTTTTACGTAGGGGTACCGGAAGATGGCTATGCCTAAACGTTGCAGTCGACTTTTGCGGCTTTTCAAAACAACATAAATAATTTAAGCCGTTTAGGAATCCAATATGTTTTAACTCCTAGCGTACCAATAATGTGCCTGTCAAAATATTAAATTATATTAAAGACCCCACTGACCAGAGTGAATGTGAGCGCTTCTGTGTAGCCTGCGTGTGCGCACTCGTTCCTAAGTTGCTCTGTCAGCTTGTTCAAAGGCGTCTGACTGCCGGCTGTGACCACTTGCGATGGCCGCCTCTTAATGCGGTTGTAACTGGGAATAAACATAATAATTGAAATAAAAAAAATATCCCTTCCGCACGTAGCAGATAAGCACGCGGCCTTCCGTTTATATATATTTGCGCCTAAGGGTTAGTCAAACCTCATGTATATTTAGATGTTAACATGACGGATGACATGATGTTAGGAACGTCAAAAGTACTCGAAACCGACGGGCATGTATGAAGAGACTGATGAATGTGGACGAAGCGAAAGAGGTATGTAAGTCTCTGCCTACCCCGTTAGGGACTCGGCGTGAAGATATGTATGTATGTACGTTAACATGACTGATGGCGAGAACGCCGCCGTTCTTCAAATACGCCTGTATACCCGTGGATTCCACGTGTAAAGGACTCCATGTTTTCCTTCACTGTTAAAGCTCGTTGTGTGATATATAGCTCAAACTTGATTTCGCAAGTGACTCAATCAATCACAAAAACGGAATTGGATGAAACTTGGCCTTGGCACATTGAATTAGCATATAATATATGTATGTTTTCCTAAAAAATCTCGATTATAAAATGAAATTCTGAGGCGTGTGATACACCGGGACACATCTAGTTATATATGGTTTACATACATAATATCACGCCGAGTGCCCTCACGTGGTTGGGAGAGAGACTAAAGCGCCAGTTCCCTCTAGACTTATATATCCCTTTCGCCTCATCCACATTAATCAATCTCTATAGTTATATATAAGTTACCCATAAGCGATGGCAATGTCCTCGTAGAGGTCGCAGGCGTGGATGACGTCATGGCGAGTGGGAGGCACGCGCACGCGCAGCTGGCCGCCGCGCTGGGAGCTCGGCAGGCACATGCGGCCC
>JACCPG010003365.1:0-15607 GCA_016069955.1 Drepana arcuata | reverse complement strand
AAATGAAGACGTTAATACAACGGCGTGTGAATTTTTATTGTTTCTGCAACATAATTGATGAGCACGAAACATAATTGGCATCATGGCTGTGTAGTCTACGAACCCGCTGCCTTCCTATGCTGTACGGACATATATACAGCGCATTGGTTTACAGAAGTAGAAGGACGCCATCGAAAACCTGATTGCAGTCACTTAGCTGCACTGTGATACCTATTGTAACTAATACAGGATATAAACATGGAATTGGTAAGTTGATATTTCTAATTCCGATGTTGATGTGGTTATATCTCTAATCAAATTAATCTTTAATAGAAGTTTCCGTCATACCGTATACCGGATTATTTGATAGTACTGCAATGGAAGGAGTTGTATCGTAGACATTGACCTTTACTAAGGGACTACTAACTGTGCCCCGCGATTTATGCGATATTGAGTTATATTTTGCTTTCCACTACTAGTATTATGCAATGTTGCATCAATATATTTTTTTAATTCCTGGAATGATCTATTCTATAGTTATTCACCCATTTTAACCACTTCAACCTCTGAACTCACTATGAATCTATCACTATTATCTTGTATCAACAACCATGGTTTATAAAATCCTTTGAAACATGCGCCACCCTTAGCACAGCTCAATTGATAGTTAAACAATAAAGCCTAGTCCATTGAGTAATGGCATTTCAATAATTTTGATTTCTACTCCATAAGCATTGTAAGTTTACCTAAACCATGTTGCCTGTTGCTGTTTAGTGATACTGTTGGAAGTTGAATTACTTTTGTTTACTCTACAATAAGGGGATATAGATAATTTTGATTGGAGGACATTTATCTTGGAACTCATAATTTCTCTTCTTCTAATCTTTTATATTGACAACAATACCAAAACATAAAGGATTTTTTTGGTAACAAAAATCCCTAATCCCTTTAAAAGTAAGAGCAGTTTTTTGTTGTATAAATAAATATCTTCATCATAATTTTGAATACTTAAATTGCTCTCCTGTAAAGTTAGTCAAATGTTGCTTAAAACAAATAGCCTTTCATCTGTGGATCTGCAACAAATAGGTACAAAATAATTAGTCCAATGTAGATACAAGTCCCCTATTATGTTGAGCGGCACCATTATAATGTAGTGCTACCAAGTATCATTTACTTATGCGTGCAATATGGACCCTTTGTAATAGTTCAATGTCAGAGTACACTTTTGTTGTTTGTCCACTTGCCAGCTAACCATATAATAACCATAGCCTGGGGATACCTTTGTGGGTTTTTATTGTCTTACAAAATGTTGTTCTATAAAGTAAATACATATGGTTTGCAAAATATAACTTTACCTGTAATAAGAGAAACAACATTCAAAGCTATTTGTCAATAGGAACATCGTCCTGGTCGTAAGAAGGGCCTTAGTCACTCGCTAGCTAAAGAAGAGGCAGTTTATCCAGTTATACTAATATTTTATTGAGCCGGTGGCGGTGGTAGTCATCAAAACAAAGTTTGCAAGTTTGAACTCCAACTATATTAACAAGTTTTTTTTAACATTAGCACAATGATTAGTTTTATCATAGGCTTTGTAGTGAAGGGAAACATCAAGAGGAAACCTGTAGTAGTATGCGAACAAGAAATGGGCTCGCCCGCCATCCGTCGGTTGGATCCGCCAACATTGGTACCTAAAATACACTGAAATCCAGTGAAAAGTGAAAACTCTGAAACATTCGGTTACAAATGTCATCATCCGCCGAGCCTCAGCCTGGGGCCGGCGGCGTTAGGCTCGCCCAGTTTGATTTTAAATATTTTGGGTAGTTGCAGGGTGGCGATACCGGCGCGCTGCAGCCGCCCGCAGCGGCGGCGGGGGGCGCCGGCGGGGGGTCGGCCGGGGGGTCGGCCGGGGGGTCCGGCGGGGGCGACGAGCCGGCCGGGGGGCCGGCGGCGGCCGACGCGGAGCGGGCCCCGGGTGAGCAAGCCGAGCGCGGCACTAGCGTTTTAATAACACGTAATGCAACGTCGTTGGTGATGTGGCGTGTCGCTGTTGCAGCGTTCGTGGCGGCGCCCATCTACGACCTGCAGCAGGTGGGCGACGTGTTCACGGGTGAGTGCGCTTGCCTGCGGGGGCGGGCGGGGCCTGCGGGGGCGGGCGGGGCCGCTGTGGGGCGGGCGGGGCGCGAGTGCAGTGGGTGTGCGCAGGCCCGGGCGCGCAGTGGGCGGCGCTGGCGGGCGCGCTGGGCGGCGCGCTGCCGCGGCTGGCGCCCGAGCAGGCGGACGGCGTGGCGCGCGCCAAGAAGTACGCCATGGAGCAGAGCATCAAGATGGTGCTCATGAAGCAGACGCTGGCGCACCAGCAGCAGCAGATGGCCTCGCAGCGCACGCAGGTGCAGCGGCAGCAGGCGCTGGCGCTCATGTGCAGGTGAGGCTGGCAGCGGGGCAGGGGGGCAGGGGGGCGGGGGGCAGGGGGCAGGCGGGCGGTGGGCGGCCGCTGGCGGTGATGAGCGCGATGCCGCGAGGCTCCCCCGAGCGAGGTTGAGCCTGAGAGCGCTCCGAATGGCTGAAAAGATCTGAGCCGGCGCGCCGCCGCGGGGGGACGGTCGGGGACGGTCGGGGATGGCCGGGGATGACCGGGGACGGTCGGGGACGGGTCGCCGGACGCGCGTTTGTCCGCAGGGTGTACGTGGGCTCGATATCGTTCGAGCTGAAGGAGGACACGATCCGGCAGGCCTTCCTGCCGTTCGGGCCCATCAAGTCCATCAACATGTCGTGGGACCCCGTCACGCAGAAGCACAAGGGCTTCGCCTTCGTCGAGTACGAGATCCCTGAGGCGGCGCAGCTCAGCCTGGAGCAGATGAACGGCGTCATGCTCGGCGGCAGGTGAGTGCTCGTGTGGCCGGCTGGGGGCCGACTGGGGGCCGCTATGCTCGGCCGGGGCCTAGCGCCTGACCCCGCCCGTGCGCAGGAACATCAAGGTGGTGGGCCGGCCGTCCAACATGCCGCAGGCGCAGGCGGTCATCGACGAGATCCAGGAGGAGGCCAAGCAGTACAACCGCATCTACGTGGCCTCCATTCACCCGGAGCTGACCGAGGACGACATCAAGAAGTGAGTCCCTCCCCCGGCTCGGCCGCTCGCGGCGCGGTGCCAGCGAGTGAGCGAGTGAGCGAGTGAGCGAGTGAGCGAGAGCGCTCGTGTGCGCAGCGTGTTCGAGGCGTTCGGGCCCATCACGTACTGCAAGCTGGCGTACGGCTCGTCGGCGCACAAGCACAAGGGCTACGGGTTCATCGAGTACTCGACGCTGGCGGCGGCGCTGGAGGCCATCGCGTCCATGAACCTGTTCGACCTCGGCGGGCAGTACCTGCGCGTGGGCCGCGCCATCACGCCGCCCAACGCGCTGGCCGGCCCGCCGCAGCCCTGCGCCATGCCCACGGCCGCCGCCGTGGCCGCCGCCGCCGCCACGGCCAAGATCCAGGCCATGGACGCCGTGGCCAGCAACGCCGTGGCGCTGGGGCTCACCAAGCTCAACGCGCTGGGCGTGTCGCCCGCCGCCGCGCTGCCCACGCTGGCCGCCGCGCTGCCCTCGCTGCCGGCCGTGCTGCCCGCCGTGCTGCCCTCGCTGCCCTCCCTGCCCTCGCTGCCCTCCCTGCCCTCCCTGCCCGCCGCGCTGCCCTCCCTGCCCTCCCTGCCCGCGCTGCCCGTGCTGCCCGCGCTGGCCATCCCGCCGCCGGGCGTGGTCATCCCCGCGGCCGCGCCGCCGCGGCCCGAGCCGCAGCCGCTGCAGCACCCGCTGCCGCTGCCGCTGCCGCTGCCGCTGGCGCCGGCGCCGGGCGGCGACGCGGCGGGCGCGCAGCAGGCGGCGCTGCAGCGCAAGCTGCTGGACGCGTCGCCCGACACGCTGCAGCAGCAGGAGTCGCTGTCCATCTCGGGCCAGTCGGCGCGCCACCTGGTGATGCAGCGCCTCATGCGGCGGCGCGCCTCGCGCACGGTGCTGCTGTGCAACATGGTGTCGGCCGAGGAGGTGGACGAGGCGCTGCACCACGAGATACAGGAGGAGTGCGGCAAGTGGGGCAAGGTGGAGCGGCTCGTCATCTACAACGAGAGCCAGACCGAGGACGACGACCCCGCGCACGCCAACGTCAAGATCTTCGTGCAGTTCTCCGAAGCCGAAGGTGAGTGCCGCCGGGGCGAGGGCGAGTATGGACGTGTGTGGACGTGTACGAGTGTGTATGCGCGTGTGTGCAGAGGCGGGCGCGGCGGCGAGCGCGCTACACGGCCGCTACTTCGGCGGGCGCACCGTGCGAGCGGCGCTCTATGACCAGGACCTGTTCGACCACGGCGATCTCTCGGGCTGACCACGCCGCTACGACCGGGACCTGATCGACCACGGCGACCTCCCGGACTGACCACGCCGCTACGACCGGGACCTGATCGACCACGGCGTCCTCGGACTGACTACGCCGCCACTTATATTTTATATTACAACACTCGTATTAAGCAAACTGACTTTCTTTGCCCATCCTCAGCCCTCGTACAAATCCCTTGCTTGAAAAAATAAGCTTGCCTTAATAAAGCCTGGTTTCATCGTTAGAGTCGAGAAATCATACTCGACCTTATAAATCGATTCAAAGTTAATCCAAATGCGTAATAACAACGAAATCCTATACGACACAGTGAAGCTTACATAGGCGTGACGTCATGCGCTGTGATTGGTGTTTCAGTCAAAATGTCCGATTGTAGTATTTGATACATACATATCATCACGCCAAGTCCCTAACGGGGTAGGCACGGAGTATAGAGCGCCAGTTCTCTCTAGACTTACATACCTCTTTCGCTTCGTCCACATTCATCAGTCTCTTCATACATGCTCGTCGGTTTCGAGTACTCTTAACGTTCCCGTCCTTGAGAGTCCGATCTATTTGATCCAGATAGTTGGAACATATTATACAAGTATTTGATACTTGTATAATATGATTGCAAATCTGAGATGGTCGGCACCACAAAATGGCAGATTAGATAATATAAGGGGGCGTCCATAAATTACGTGAGATGCTTAAGGGGGGGAGGGGGTCGAGTCTCGGCAAATATCACGCAATTCTTTTTCTGATTAAACAAAAAAATATATACTACTTTGGTCCATGTAATCCAGATTGAACATGCGTAAGATTTAATCTTATAATTAAACTCTCAGCAAAATTGATTACTTGTCTTAACTAGTCGTAAATAAAAGCACGAAGCAATTTTTTTTTCTTTTTACAATAAAAATCCAACGCGTTTACGTAAGAAACCCACATGTTGAAAAATCTCACGTGAGATTGGGTGATGGGGAGGGGGTTAAATAAAATCTCACGATATCTCACCAGGGGGGAGGGAGGGACAGAAAATTAAACAAAAAACACCTCACGTAATTTATGGACGCCCCCTAAGCTATTATGTTTTCACAACCACTCAATATAGTTAATCAAAGGACAGGGCTTGACTAGCAGTATATTGTTTATGGCAGATCACAGAGCTCAGTCAATCTATAGATTTAAGCTGAAGTCTTACTTAATCAAATCAATAATAAGTAAAAAAAAAAACCTTGAAAGTACGATACATTTTGTTGTGAGTATAATTCATGTATTTTTATATACATACATATCATCAAGCTAAAGAAAATTTATTACGTACGCCCTAGGTACGTCGTTACATGACTCCTCATCAATCTAGGACTTCAAGAGAAGACCGGCGCTCGATACTCGGTGCCGTGAAGTTTCGACGGCTTGATGAGTTTTTTTTTAATACAGAATTTACAAATTCCGCTGCTTTCTCGGCGCAAGCTATCGTACGCCTCAATATAGTACACCATAGGCCTCGGCTGGGACAAATCATCCGTGAACCTCGTTGCCGGCCTTTGTTTCCTTCGTTTGGGGCAGCCCCGGATCTTCAATTTTTTTTAGGTGGGGCAAAAACTAAAAAATGCCGCCCCCGCGCACTAACATTTTTTTTTACCTTTAGTGTGTTTTAACAGTGTCTGTTTACATATTTAAAAAACCGCGTTTTACTAAATGCATTCTGCAGTCGCAGACCGCATCGCAGGCTTCAAGAGGCTATTAGAGACAGATATAAAGAAAGGGTATCTGAACAGCTAGCCTGTCTACCGACAGATGTGTTTGAGAGTGTCGATGTTTGCTGGCAGTTCCTTAAGTCCAGCATGTTATGCGCCGCGAAAGAGGTTTGTGGCATTTCGAAAGGGCGGACAACCAAAAGTTGCGATGGTTGGTGGGATGATGAAGTAAAGAAGAAGTTAAAAGAAGAAGGATGCAAGGCAAGACATTTTAGCTATGTCCAGCTCAAGTGAAAGTATGAAAGAAAAGTCGAAAGAAAAATATCGCTTGCAAAAAATTCGCACGTAGAAATAATAGCACAGGAGCGTGAAAGGTTTCTAATGAATGTAGACGAAGAACTGGCACACAATTTCAAGAACAACGCAAAACTTTTTTGGGGGAGTTAAGAAGTCCAGAAGTTGTGTCACAGCTAGTAGCAGGATGAATGTGATTCTTTCTAAGGACAATGACATACTGACAGACAAAACAGACGTCCTCAGGCGATGGAGTGAATTTTACAAAGATATGTATGATGATGATGCCGCTGATCTACTCATAGATCTGTCTCCAACAGAATCTAGCGAGGATCCTTTAGCGGATAAAATAAGTATGGGAGAGATTGTAAGAGCGATCAGAAGTCTGAAATGAAAAAGCAGCGTGAAAGGATGAGATGACAGCTGAGATGATCAAGTACGGTGGACCAGCGGTCTGGGACGTCATCTACTTGCTATGTAACCTGTGCTGGGAAATAGGTGATGTTCCGGACGACTGGAGGCGAGCAGTCATTGTGCCTTTCTATAAAGGAATGGGATCACGATTAGACTGCTCAAACTATAGAGCTATCAGCTTGGTCAGCTTAGCTACAAAGTGTACACGAAGATCCTGACGATCAGAATGCAAGAGCGATCAGATAGATTTCTCTGGGAATCCCAAGGTGGATTTAGACCAAGAAGAGGATATAAGGATCAAACCTTCTCGAATCGCGGAAAAGTTTTTGGATAATAACCAAAAGTTTTTCTGCACTTTCGTCGACTTAGAGAAGGCATTTGATAGTCGTACGAAAGGAACTCTAGGACGTGTTGCCTGGATATGGAGTGAGTGGAGTGAAAATGGGAAACTTAGTGGTCAACTGCCTACTATACGCCGATGGCGCGGTTTTACTGGAGTCATCAGAGGGCGAACTGCAGTCACTAGTTACCATAATGAAAGAAGAATGTGGAAGAAAGAAGCGACTGCGCCAAAACGCTGGCAAGACTAAGGCTCTGGCATTCGAAAGAGATGAACAAGTGACCGAGTGAATTTGTATATCTAGGAAGCATGTTCACATGAGATGAAAAGTATGAAAAAGATATTGAAAGAAGGATAACTGCCGGTAATAAGGTGAATGTGGCCCCATTCCGTTGCGTTCCATGGCGTTGATGGGCAGCAACAGTCTCAGCAAGAATGCCCGAGTTCCACAATGCGATATTGGTGCCAACTTTATTGTATGGCGGCAAATCCTGGCAGCAGTTGATATGCAGTCTCTTCGAAAAATGTGCGGGGTCACGATTTTACGAGTAGATCGAATCCGCAATTAGTCCGCACATCAACTGGAGTGAATGAGGGTGTGATTGTAAAGATGAAGAAAAGCATGTTACGTTGGTTTGGACATATAGAATGGATGAGTGAAGAAAGATTGACGAAACAGATATGCAAGCAAAAGTGTATGCGAGAAGAGGCAGAGGAAGACCACGTTCCAACTACCTCGATCAAATCGATCAGACGCACAAGGACGGGATCGTCAAGAGTACTCGAAACCGACGAGCATGTATGAAGAGACTGATGAATGTGGGCGAAGCGAAAGAGGTATGCAAGTCTAGAGAGAACTGGC
Organism: Drepana arcuata; assembly: GCA_016069955.1. Classification (NCBI taxonomy): domain Eukaryota; kingdom Metazoa; phylum Arthropoda; class Insecta; order Lepidoptera; family Drepanidae; genus Drepana; species Drepana arcuata. The sequence goes on along the minus strand of JACCPG010003365.1, from coordinate 7,674 downwards.
GCTCTATACTCTCTGCCTACCCCGTTAGGGACTTAGCGTGATGATTTATAGTATATATATTTAGCATTTAGCACATACATATACCAAAACATATTTTTAAACTCTATTTGTCTGTCTGTCTGTTTGTTCCGGGTAATGTCTGGAACGCCTGGACGTGTGAATTTGGCCGCCCCCTAAACTTGCCGCCCGGGGCATAGGCCCCGGCTTGCCCCCCCCTAGATCCGGCCCTGGTCCAAACCAGGGCCGGATCTACTGCAGCAGTACTGTACTGCGGCAGTACTGTAGCGACACACACTCCTAGTCAAGTAGTTCGGTGACAACTCGAGAACGGCTCCAACCTTGCGCAACTGTGGGAAACGATCACACCGGCCGCTCGATGTTATGGGGCTTCCATAAACTATATGGGCCATTATATTCGTCACAGGTCATTCTAATATGTGGGAGTTTATTTTTGACATTGGAAATACACTTGTGTCCTCGCACAGCCTGGCCTTGCGTCATAGCGCCGCCCGCGCCTCGCACGCTGGGGTCAGTGCTCAGCGCTCAGCGCTCAGGCTCAGCCTCAGCCCTGCTCGGCGCTCGCTCTCTGCTCAGCCAGTCACAGTCACTAGTGTCAGACAGACGTCAGTACCGCGCGCGGGGCCGGCCGATGCGCACGCGTCTTACCGATATTGAGCCTGCTTATATTTCGCACGATAGTACCTCGTCGGGTAGCTGTGGGTGACGTGTAGATCCCCGTAATTACAATTAAACGGTCGTATCCTTACAAGTTCAAAGCTAATTACAAATACAGCTGTACTTTAGTGCCAGTGTGGCGGCGCGCTCCTGCTCTGCTTCAGGTGCCGGGAGCACGACTGCCTACACACCTTCCACACACCGGGCACTCGGTAGGCAGCCTCGGCCGCGGCTACCTGGGCAGTGGGCCTGTATAACTGTGTACTACTACGTGCCATAACGTGCCAGCCAACTTTATCTACGCGTACCTTAATGTGGGGTCTCACTACACATGAGCCGTGGTGGCCGAGTTGTTCGAGCAGTCGCCTGCATTGCAAAGATTGCAAGTTCGAATCCCGACTGTACCAATATTTTTTTGAACTATATTTTATGTATAAGAATGAATTTTGTATCGAAATATAAACTCCGGAATAAAGCAGCTTTCCATAGGTGACACATTGTTTGAGATGGATGGATAGTTGGGGAGTTTATTCATTACAAACTTTTTAGCAAACTTACGAACCATAAGATCAGTTCTGTTTAACTATTTAATGTAATGTGTGTTAGAGTGTGGACAGGTTTATAAAATAGCCTAGCATGGAGTAGTAACAAGGCTAGTGTGTACCTATGTGTTGTACTTATAGTGAACAGTAATAATCCACGGCTATGCACAGAAACGGCCGTGGTGGTCGAGTGGTTCGAGCAGTTGCCTGCACAACAAAGATCACAAGTTTGGATGCCGACTGTGCCAATGAGTTTTTCTGAACTTAAGTACAGTGATTAGTCACACCACGAGCTTTACGGTGAAGGAAAACATCGAGAGGAAACCTGCATACGTCTGAGAAGAAATTCAAAGGCGTATGTATAGTCTAGCTCGAGTAACAGCGATGGACGCCATCTGTCAAATATCATAACGCCAGATCCCTAACGGGGTAGACAGAGAGCATAGAGCGCCAGTTCTCTCTAGATTTACATGCCTCTTTCGCTTCGTCCACATTCATCAGTCTCTTCATACATGCTCGTCGGTTTCGAGTACTCTTAACGTTCCCGTCCTTGAGCGTCCGATCGATTTGATCCAGGTAGTTGGAAAGTGGCCTTCCTCTGCCTCTTCTTGCACATACTTTTGTTTCGTCAATCTTTCTTCACTCATCCTTTCTATGTGTCCAAACCAACGTAACATGCCTTTCTTCATCTTTACAATCACGCCCTCATTCACGCCAGTTGATTTGCGAATCTCTTCATTTCGGATTCGATCTAATATTGTTACTCCGCAAATTTTTCGAAGAGTTCGCATCTCAACTGCATTCAAGCTATTTTCATACTTCCTCTGACATATCCAGGATTCGCTCCCATACAATAAGGTAGTTACCAATATCGGGTTGTGGACAGCAACTCGAGCATTCTTGCTCAGACTTTTACTGCCCATCAACGCCGACATGGCTCCATTCACCTTATTTCCGGCAGTTATCCTTCTTTCAATATCTTTTTTCATACTTTCCATCTCGTGTGAACATGCTTCCTAGATATACAAATTCATTCACTTGCTCTAGAATTTGTCCATTTACCGATATAGCACACTCGGTCACTTGTTCATCTCTTTCGAATACCAGAACCTTAGTCTTGCCAGCGCCCAGCGTTTAGGCGCAGCCCCTTCTTTTCACATTCTTCTTTCATTATGGTAACTAGTGACTGCAGTTCGCCCTCTGATGACGCGAGTAAAACCGCGTCATCGGCGTATAGTAGGCAGTTGACCACAAAGTTTCCCATTTTCACTCCAAATCCGTTCGTTCTTAATGCTCTCAGACAGTTATCTAGATATATAATGAACAGCCAGGCAGACATGATACACCCTCGTTTGACTCCCGACTTCACATCAAACCAGGGTGACATCACACCGTTAACCCTAACGCACGCCTCGCTATCACTATAGAGTGATTTCACGGCATGCAGTAGGGAACTGCTCACTCCATATCCAGGCAACACGTCCCAAAGTTCCTTTCGTACGACTCTATCAAATGCCATCTGTCACGTTGGCACCTAATATACCTCTGGCGGTAAGTGGGTGTGTGGGTACTACCTATACACCTCTGCCTATCCCTTCGGGGTGAGGATATATATGAGGAGTAACAATCCAATCATAAAATGTTCTCAATGTGCTCAATTACATATGTACCCAACTAAATGATGTCGATGACATGGACGTGCCTACCTTTGCCGGGGGCACCATTAGGTGCGTATTCTCGTGCGCGGCATGGCGGCTACTACCATCTCCTCAGCAGGCTTATCGAGTGTTAGGAAAATTTAAAATATTTACCTTCATTCTCTTATACAGACCTACGAGTCAGAAAAAAGTGAAAGCTATAATAACTTCGGCAGGCTGGCTGGCTGCGTTAGGTTGGTGCGGGCTGCCCAGTGAGGGCGGGGGCCCAGTGAAGGCGGGGGCCCAGTGAGGGCGGGGGCCCAGTGAGGGCGGGCGGCGGGCCAGTCCACTCGTATGCTGTGGAAACTCGCGGCGGGCTGTAAACATACGCCATTTGGGCGCCAGCTGCTGCCTGACGTAACGAGCCCTCCGGTGGCCGGAGATCCTTCGGTATGTATGTGTCACACGCACACACGCACACACACACAGACATATTAATACCATGACAGCATCTAACACATTGCATGCTTCTACTGCAAGGACTACGGTCTACGGTCTCAACAAATAAATTATTAATAAAATTAATAAAGTAGCTAAGTTACTCCTTTTTGCATCAGCTATCTGCCAGTAAAAGTCAAAATCGTCAAAATCGGTCCAGCCTTTTCAGAGATTAGCCGGAACAAACAGACAGACAAAAATTTTATAATTTTTTTTTGGTATAAGTGCAGTACAGTGTAGTGTACATCTATTTGCATTCAGTAATAAGCATTTTTTTTATATAACAAACGGGCACTCTGATTGTATTTAAATGTGCAAGCATATGTACACACAAATGTGCAAGCATAGGTACACACAAATGTGCAAGCAAAAGTACACACAAATGTGCAAGCATAGGTACACACAAATGTGCAAGCATAGGTACACACAAATGTGCAAGCAAAGGTACACACAAATGTGCAAGCATAGGTACACACAAATGTGCAAGCATAGGTACACACAAATGTGCAAGCAAAGGTATACACAAATGTGCAAGCATAGGTACACACAGCCAGTAAGCATAGGTATTAATAAATGTGCAAGCATAGGCACACACAAAATGTGCAAGCATAGGCACACACAAATGTGCAAGCATAGGGCACACACAAATGTGCAAGAGGCACACACAATGTGCAAGCATAGGCACACACAATGTGCAAGCATAGGCACACACAAATGTGCAGTTGTGGTATACACAAATGTGCAAAGCATAGGTGCCACAAATGTGTAAGCATAGGTATTACCAAATGTGTAAGCATAGCACACAGCAAAGTTAGGCATCAATACAAATGTGCAAGATAGGTATTACAAATGTGCAACAATGTGTAAGCATAGGTACACACAAATGTGCAAGCATAGGTACACACAAATGTGCAAGCATAGGTACATACAAATGTGCAAGCATAGGCACACACAAATGTGCAAGCATAGGCACACACAAATGTGCAAGCATAGGCACACACAAATGTGCAAGCATAGGCACACACAAATGTGCAAGCATAGGCACACACAAATGTGCAAGCATAGGTACACACAAATGTGCAAGCATAGGTACACACAAATGTGCAAGCATAGGTACACACAAATGTGCAAGCATAGGTACACACAAATGTGCAAGCATAGGTACACACAAATGTGCAAGCATAGGTACACACAAATTAAAACACCGAATTGAATGTTGTTCGACTCAATAACACGAACCATGTACGGATATGATGTAAATGTAGATGACGTGAACTGACTGCGGCAAAGTATTAGTAGGGTTAACTAACACATTGTAACTGAGCGCTAGACGAAACAAAATGAAAAAATCTAATGCTAACTTGACTTAGGATGCACTTAGTGGGTGGACGGGCCTTCTAGAGGTATTCCTCGCGCGAACAACTTCAGTGCAATGGTATTGCTAGCTTTCATGTGCTCCCAAATGGTGGACAAGGCAAACAATATACGAGAGAATAACCGAGAGAATAAACCGGAGACTAGTCTCAGCCCTGGGCCGCTCGGGGCACTGTTTCTGTTCTATGGGTAGTAGTGATGCCTACAATATTGCTAACATTTACAGATCGTCGATACAGTAATTATGAGAGACCTTGTTATTGTAAACCAGTGTCCCCAGTACAGATGAGTGAGTGGAGAGCAGTAAGCAGCGCCATGTCTGCGGCCGCCTCGGGCGCAGGTGTCGGCCGTGCGCGGGTCACGCCGTCGATATAGACCTGACCTTTGCTTGCCTCTGCGCACTATTCCGGCCGCGCTATTTGCGGCCCTGCGATGTATAGCGCTCACACGCCCGCTCCACTCGCCCCACTCGTCCCATTCGTCCCACTCGCCCCATTCGCCCCACTCGCCCCATTCGTCCGAAGGACAAAAGCTACGCTGGCCGCTTGACGACATTAGAGTGCTCACGCGGCATCCAAAGAGCCAAATGGGCACAATGATAGGCGCGTTAGATGAGTGCGCTAGCGGCGGGCCTCGCGGGCACCCGCACCTTACGACAGACAGACACACAGACAGCAACATGACGTGGTGTTGTATCGCATTGCAGGCCGGCATGTGCTGAGGCGGCCATGCGCCGCTGGCTGGCGACCCTCGCCGCACTCGCAGGTACCTACACCATACATCACAAACAGGTGCGTTCCACTAAGCATTCACAACGATCACGCTCACGACCGCTGTTTTTCCCGTTCCAATTGCTTGTGAGCTTTACTGTCGTAAACTCAAGTGGAATGGATTATAGAGCGTTTTCATTTTATAATACAAACGGTAAGTAAAAAGATAGCAAAAGATTTAAGAGGCTAGGTTATAATCTGTAAGCCTTGAAAATAAACTGAATTAGTTAGGTTAATCAATTGATGTTTAAATCGATTTATTTTGAAAAAATATTGGATATTTGGTAAGAGGTTTGTATGTCGCCATTTTTGATGTTATGAGTTTTGAAAATGCCGCTAATTTTCTCAACGATCACAACTACCCACCTTTTTAGATGGGTCGTCGTGAGCGTAAGTCTTGACGTCATAAGTGACGTTTTCGCCGCGACCACAACGACCGCGGTCGTTATGTGGAACGACATAAGGAGCATTTTGATCGTTGTGGGCACTTAGTGGAACGCGCCCCATACAGCACTGATCGTGTGTGTGTGCCTCATTATACTTATAGCACTGCGCGGGTGTGTGCCTCATTACACCCATAGCAATGCGCGGGTGTGCGCATCGTAACAGCACCCAAAAGCTTTTAAACATATATTTAGTTTTAAAATCTTTCTAGCAGATATGTGTGCGTGTACGATGTGGCTTAGCCCATTGGTTACTAATAGTTGTTATGCTTCTCTAGTGGTAGACGTGAAGGTGATACAATGCGTTCGTCCGTGTGTGCCCGTGCCCGCCCGCAGGACGCCTCCAGCTCTACGACAACAAACATCCCGTTAACCATTTGCTCATCATTAACATTGTTCAGATACTCCGGCTATGCCCCGCGGTTTCTCCCACGTTTTATTTCATCACGCGCTGGTAAATTCTCTGGAATAAAACTGGTTAATAATCTAGGTCAGTGCTAAATATTCATCCAACTCCGTTTATTCGTTTATCTCTATATTCAAATAACATGCATGCATACTTGCTCGCAAACATTCGCATTTGCTATATTAGTAGGAACCTCTAACGACTTACTAAGACCGTAAACATAACAATATTTATATTGTTCGACAGTAATGTGGTATGTGTGTCGGCGCCATGGCGGCCATGACAGCGGGCCGGCAGCATTGGGCTAACGTTGGGCTTCACACGACTCTCGGCACGCTCTCAACAACAAACTACACGCCTTGCACGCCACAATACCTACATCTGGCAGATACTATCTACTTCAATATCGGTAGCTTAATATGAACTTATGGTGATTAATGTTAACACTTCCTGCCCGATGTTCCTGCCCAGTCATGCAGAGCCCTGTTCGATGGGCAGTATGTGTGTGTGTGCGCGAGTGTGTGTGTGTGTGCGTGTCACGTGTCACGCTCACTCGCGGCTGTTCGTTATTTTGGGGCAATCGCTCCACACACAAACCGAGCTTTCAGCTGCTGTCAAATTGGTTTCTATTTAAAGATCTAGCAATTAGCATGTTCAATAATAATAGCGAAGCGCGCGAGTTGATAATAGGAACGAACGATTGTCGAACGTAATGGAGTTGCAGCGGAGCTCCCGCTGGGTCGTATTGGACGAACGAACGAACACGAAAACAAACAGCTTACGAATACCCCCTCTAGGGCTAGGGCTAACAGGGACTCACGAATAATTGAACATTGGAACGTCAAGAACGCACTCGAAACTTGCAAGCGTGCATGAAGAGATTGATGAATGCGGATGAAGCTAAAAAGGTCTGTAAGTACAGAGAGAGCGGTCTCCCTATTGTCTGCTCTCTACACTCGGTATGGGTCTCGCCGTGATGATACATACGTTTGCATGTCGGCACATACATATCAGCTAGCTCAATCGGCCACTGAAAGCGTTCGGACTTGGAAACTCACCGTAGAGGCGCTCAGCGTACAGACCTAGTGAGTCGGAAGCGAGGCACTGCGAGTGATGGTCGGCTGGCGGCAGCGGAGGCCGCGGGGACTACACACCGCCCGGCGGGATGGCGGGATGGCGGGATGGCGGGATGGCGGGCTCGGCTACGGGCGTCGAGGGCCGAGGGCCCGGGCAGTGAGTCAGCGGGGCCGGACGTAGGCATCCTGCAGCGCCACGTGGCGCGCCGTGACGTCACGCGCCATTCACGCGCAGCCGGCGCATGACGCACCT